>PITB01021268.1:0-29296 GCA_004024585.1 Paradoxurus hermaphroditus
TCCACGTATAAGTGAGATTATATAGTATTTGTCTTCCTGTGTCAAACTTATTTCACTCAGAATAATGTGCTCTAGTTTCATCCAGGTCACAAATGTCAGGATTTCCTTCTTTTTAAACATTTCATTATAGGAGCACGTGAGTGGCTGAGTTGGTTAAGCTCCCAACTCTTGATTTCGCCCTAGGTTATGATCTCATGGTCGTGAGATCAAGCCCTGCATGCTCACACGTGTACGCTCCCTCTATCCCTAAATATAAGTAAGTAAATAAATAAATAAATAAACAAATAAATAAATAAATATCCTATTGCATATTCTGTGTGTATATATGTATATATATGATATATTTTCTATATATAATATTGTATTTTCTTTGTTCATTCATCCATTGACAGATACTTAGGTTTCTTCTATGTCTTGGCTATTGTAAATAGTGCCAAAATGAATATGAAATTGCAGATAACTCTTCAAGGTCCTGATTTTATTTCCTTTGGTATACACCCAGATGTTAACTTGCTGGATCATATAGTCCTTATGTTCTTTGAATATCAATTCCTTGTCAGAAGTATGGTTTATAAATATTTTCTTTCATTTCATAGATTTTCCCTTTACTCTGTTGATTGTTTGCTTTGCAGAAGCTTTTCGGTTTGATAAAATTCTGCTTTTGTTGCCCATGAGATTGGAGTCGTATACAAAAACCATTGCCAAGCCTAGTGTCAAGAAGTTTTTCTTTGTTTCTTCCTAGTAGTTTTACAGTTTGAAGTCTTACATTTATGTCTTTAAATCATTTTGAGCTGATTTTTGCATATGGTGTGAGGTAAGAGTCCAATTTAATTCTTCTGCATATGGATATCCAGTTTTCCCAAAGCCATTTATTTTAGAGACTCCTTTCCTCATTGTGTGTTCTTGGAAACTTTGTCAAATATTAATTAACTATAGATGTGTGAATTAATCTTGGGGTTCTATATTCTGTTCTATTGGTCTATGAGTCTGTTTTTATGCCATAATTCTTTGATTAATGCATCTTTGGGGCATGTGGGTGGCTCAGTGGGTTAAGTCTCGGACTTGAGCTCAGGTCATGATCTTACAGTTCATGAGTTCAGCCCTGCATTGAGGTGTGTGCTGACAGCTCAGAGCCTCAAACCTGTTTTGGTTTCTGTGTCTCCCACTCTCTCTCCTGCTCTGCCATTTGCATTCTGTCTAGTTCTCTCTCTTTTAAAAATAAATAAACATTAAAAAATGATTAACGCATCTTTGTAACATAATTTGAAATCAGAAAGTGTGATGCCTCTAGTTTGTTCTTTTTTTAATGTTTATTTATTTTTGAGAGACAGAGAATAAGTAGGGGAAGGACAGTGAGAGAGGGAGACACAGAATCCAAAACAGGCTCCAAGCTCTGAGCTGTCAGCACAGAGCCTGATGTGGATCTTGAGCCCACTAACCATGAGATCATGACCTGAGCCGAAGTCGGATACTTAACCGACTGAGCCACCCAGGGGCCCCAGGTTTGCTCTTAAAAAAAAAAAAAAAAGTTTATTTATTTTGAGAGAGAGAGAGAACATATGAGTGTGGGGGGGAGTGGCAGAGAGAGAGAGAGAGAGACAATCTCAAGCAGGCTTGGTGCTGACAACAAAGCCAGACTTGGGGCTCGAACTCCTGATCATGAGATCATGACCTGAGCCTAAATCAAGAGTCAGACACTTAACCAACTGAACCATCCAGGTGCCACTCCAGATTTGTTCTTCTTGCTCAAAAGTGCTTTAGCTTTTTGGGGTCTTCTATGGCTCCACATGAATTTTATTATCTTTTTTTCTATTACTGTGAAAAGTATCATTGGAATTTTGACAGGGATTGCATTTTAATCAGTAGATTGCTTTGGGGAGTATGGACATTACAACAGCATTAATTCTTCCAATTTCTTAGACTCTGTAAATTTCTCAAACAGGAGTCTTTTTGACCTGAGAAACAACTCTTCACAACTTGTACTAGTTCTTGTCATATTCCTGTACTTTCAGTGAAGATATCCAATGAAAGAAAGGATAAATTGGTTCAGAACCTCAGGCCTATAAATAAAATAGTCAATATTTACTTCCCTGTGGTATTGAATCCAAGCACGATTTTGTCTTCAGCATCACTTGAGGCTGTATATTTTAAAGTTGCAATTATGTGTTGTGCTTACTTTAGTGATCCTTTAGATCAAGAGAGCCAATACCTGCTCATTATTTCCTAGGAAGTCACAATTTTTCTGAAACCTCCATCTCAGAAGTTGACTAAGACAGTCTCTTATTTCCTACAAACCACTAATGAGGAACTTACACATCTATGTAACTCTACAATTATCCAGTATGTGAGTGATCCATTGCTAACTTTTAAAGATGAAGTAAACTCTAAGATGGATTCTATTTATCTCTTTACTATTTTATTTCAGAGAGACATAAAGTTTAAACAAAAATAGAAACAATTTTCGAAAAACAAAATACATAATTCATGTGAAGAAGGCAACTTCCTCAATCTGGACAGACTATATGCTTTCCCAGGTTCATCATTAGAGTCGATTAAAAGCATTCGTGGGTTTTATTAACTACTGCAACAGATAGATAGTTTCTCAACTTCTCTGATGTTTCCTCAGTTCTGAAACTACTTGATGATCAAAACATGAGCAGATATTTTAAGATTTAAAGTAAGCTCTTCGGTACCTTTCCTCTCTGAGCCTAGCTAATTATCATAAATCTTTGCACCTATACACACATGAGCAACCTGGACGATTGATTTGACCTCACAGAAATCATCAGAGACTGGTAGGTAGTACAACCTCTCTCCTGACCCAGTGTCCATAGCCAGCTAATAACGTCTGAGGACCAGAGTGTTGCTCATCTGCCCAGGATAGAGGTTCAGGGACTGAAGAAATATGATAACTCAAGTAAAGGAAATGTTAATGTTTGGGATTGCTTTAATATTTTTCAATATTTTATTTTTGTCTTAAGTTGACATTGAAAAACATCTTCTCTCCTCGAAATTTTGATTGTACTTACTCATATATAGTGATATATTAATAGTGACTCAAGATGCTTTCTGGAACAGTGATTGGATTGATATTTAAAATTGTGCTTTGTAAACCGGTGCACACTTCTAAGGGTCTGTATAATTTTTCACCGAGCAGTTATCAAGCAGGAGACTTAAGGGAACATAAGAGCAATATTTGTGACAGCTTAGGGTTACAGTGGTACTTTTGTTTGCTTTTTAATTCAAGCCATTTGCAGTATTTCAAGAAATATATCGGGAAATACAGAAGTGGGTAAAATACTTTTTAAAGTTCTGATGATCTCAAAGATGATCTTTCTGTTCCACTTTGCTGTTTTTATGTATGTGTAATAAACATTCATGCTACAAGCTCTGAATTACGTCTCTACTGAAGGAAACTCTGTCAAACTGATACATAACAACTCACTATTTACGGCAGCTACCGATTAGGCCGAGAATATCATTTCCGCGTCATTGCTCTCAGCCAGCCAAACATGGCGGGAATAAATCTTCTTGCCTCACTTTAAAACCTCACACAATGTCCAAGGTTCTAAACAGCACCAGTTTTACCTTTACTGAAGCCAGTTAAACCTTAAAAACAAAAATTAAAAAAAAAAAAAGTGCAAATGAGCACTACCAGCTTTCTAATCTTCAGTTAAGAACTTCTCAATAAATTGAGAATTTCTCCATGGATAATTTTTTAAGGGAAGAATTTTTTATATTTATATTTATATTTTATTTTATTTTATTTTTAAATAATTTATTGTCAGATTGGTTTCCATACAACACCCAGGGCTCATCCCAACAAGTGCCCTCCTCTGTGCCCGTCACCCACTCTCCCCCCTCCCACAACCCTCCATTTGTTCTTAGTTTTGAGAGTCTCTTATGTTTTGTCTCCCTCCCTCTCTCTCTCTGTGTGTCTAGGATTTTTTTCTATGTTTAAAGGGCTCTTTTACTTAGCACTATAAGTAACAAATCTAATATTAATAATGATAAAATTCTCATTAAGAACAATTTAAAAGAACAGTTTTTAAAAGGGCTTGCAAAGATTCAGTATTCTTGCAATGTTTTAATCAAATAATCAGGACTCAGTAAATGTATTTGAGAGAAAATAATGTTTTCTGAAACTTAAATATCAGTACCTTGTCACAAGAATTTTTGTATTTTGTATATATATATCAGAAATTATGATAATCTTTTAGAAAGAAATTTTAGCTTATTTATGTCCAGTGGAAAAATTTATTAAATTTCGCTGCTATTATGTATACACATATTTAGGCAATAAATGGGATTTTAAAGTCATAGCTGAAGTAAGACAAGTATTCCATTTTCATTTTAAATGTATAACAACAGTGAAAATATACAACCGCTGTAGATTCTAAAACAATATAAAAATATTTGAAAAGTATTTTAATTTTTAAAAATTAGCATTTTCATTTTCAAAAACTAAAGGGCATTATATATGTTACATTGTTTCTTCATCCTTTATATTTTCTGAATTGAATACACATACCTGCCAGTGCTGAGTTTTAACATGGAATATTTTCATACTAATTAACTGTGACTGGAATGTTTAAATGCTTACTACAAAGTTCCTAGACTTTCACATAAAATGCTAACTAACAGCCACACTTCATTAAATATAAAAAAGAAAGCATAAGACTTTCATCTAGATGTGAAACATCGGACACTGTGACTAATCATATAAAATGGTGTTATTTCACAGTGATTACAACATTTATAACAAAGCAACTCAAGTAATGATGCAAATTAGAACAACTTCTGTTTTGGGAAGGTTTTTGTTTTGTCTCTTACTTTGCTTCCTATTTCCCTTAGTTTGGAGAAATTTTTTTGTATTCGAAGTTTATTAAAAATCACCATGAGAACGGCAAATCAGAAGTCGCTCCTTTTTATTGAGTTACTAGTGATTGTGCATACTTTAAAATTTCAAGAATAATTTGTTCAACTTCTTATTACACCACCCTCTCTACCACTACTGTGATAACCGATTCCCTATACCACGTGACAGAACACAATTTTCTGTTTTATACCATAGCTGCCTATTCCTGAAAGAGAAAACACCAACTTTCAAAACTAAAACTGTGTTTAAGTTCAAAATGTTAACCTTTCAGACTTATATAAAAATCAGATAAAGTAACAGGTTATTAGTAGAACTCAACTAATTTACCAGTTCTAAACAATTTCTTGCCTGGGCCAACGATGACCCCATTGAATCCTGTTTCTCAAATTTCTCCAAGTTGCTGGCCCGGCTCTCCCCATCCAGACTCTACTGAAGCATAGTCAAGGAGCTATTTCTGCGTTGCTTTGCATGCTTGGTAAACTCAGCTTGTAGTCTACCGCCCTGTCACCTTTGTGGGAGTTTAACATTTTTGGTTCTAAACAACTGCCAAGAGTCAACAGAGAAGAAATGACATGAAAGAACAGAAATTTAATAGTAACAAAACCATTTCTCACCCTTTTAGAAAGAGTTAGTGATAAGGTAGTAATATTACACAGGACGTTTAAGCATACAGTTCTGGATATCCAATGGAATTAATTAAAAGTTTTCATTTATGACTTGATTTCCTTTTTTTTTTTCTAAAATGAAAATGAAACAATTACAATTCATTTCACTTACAATCTTTCCCTCAGTGACAACTGAAGAGTCTTTACTCACAAAACATTTTTGACAGGAAAAGGACTCCGAAATTGGATTAATAAAAGGAATTTTTTAATAATTGATTTAATCTAATTTGATCCAATTCAAGGATGCTCTCCTCATGAGAAATTTGAAATTGACCAAGGAGCACAACTTTTCTGACTTCTGCTCAGAGATTCAATTGAGTCAGATATTATGAAACGTGGTAAGTTTTATTTCATTATTTAAAAAAATCCTACAAAGTTACACATTAGAAAAGAAAACATGTATTTCAGCCTATATGAAGAGGCAGAAAAAACGTGGTGAGAACTTTGTATATAATACTGTGGTAGACAAGATCCTAGGCCAAACCCCAAGACTTCTGCCGCCTGTGTATCTTTTGCATAAGCAGAACCAGTGACTATAATGAGCTGTCACTCCTGTGATGATTTTGCGGCTATTTGGCAAAAGGGGTATTATTCTTGGTGCAGGGGATAATCAAAGCAGAGAGATTTTTTGGCTGGTTTCTCAGGAAGAAGTAAGAAAGACGTCCTGTTGTCCTGGAAGAAAACAAAGAGCCACGTTGTAAAGTGCTGATGAGGAAGGGTAGCTTCTGGTTCCAGATAGCAGTCCCAGAACAGTAGCTGCCAAGAAACTGAACTCTGTCAACAACCAGTGATTTGTAGGAGAATCCTGTAGCCTAGGTGTGGCTGGCGGCGTTGCTGATATGTGGATTTCAGTCTTGTGAAACTCAGCAGGGGCCCCAGCCCGGCCAGCCTGTCCCTGGACTCCTGGTTCATAGACACTGAGATAATAAATTTACTGTTTAAAATAGAGGCATTTGTGGTAATTCTATATACAACGGTAGAAAACAGATATAAATGCAAAGAGAATAAAATGTAAGCTAGGCTGGCCTTTCTTTTGGTTTTTGTATTAAGCTTTTGGCTCTGTGCCCCTACTTCTTTTTTTATTGGTTTCTAAATGTTTATTTTTGTGAAAGAGGGAGAGAGAGAGCAGGAGCAGGGGAGGAGCAGAGAGAGAGGTAGCAGAGGAGGAGCAGAGAGAGACAGAGACACAGAATCAGAAGCAGGCTCCAGGCTCTGAGCTGTCAGCATAGAGCCTGACACAGGGCTCCAACTCACAAACTGTGAGATCATGACCTGAGTTGAAGTCGGAGGCTTAAGGGACTGAGCCATGCAGACGCCCCGTTGTGTCCCAACTTCTTAATATATGCTCCTGGAAAAGATAATAAGACTCCAATACAATATTCATAGAAATTAGTAATTTTAGTGCATTTACTCATTCTTTGATATTTGGATTTACACATTTAATGTTCGGAAAAGAACTGTTATGTTGTGGAGGCTTGCTCAGAAAAGCCACGTTGTATGACTGCCAAAAAGGCTACAAAATGGCCCCTAAACTGGTGTTTCCCAAACACTCAGACATTTGTTATTGGACTGATTGATTGACAGTATCATAACAATGAGATTCATGTATTAACCAAAAAGAAAGTAATCAATTTATAAAACATCCAATATCTCTTCTAATAATAAGAAAGGTTGAGTATGTTATCCAGATGATTCTTGTCCCTGTACCAAGGTGTCTAACCAGCAGCATTTAGAATTGCTTGTATAGTAAGCAGGGGATCAGAGAGAAGAGGTGCAGAAAGTGCAGAGCGTGGGTTAAACAGGGTTTTAGGATTGCCTGATGTTATTTATGCGTCTCCATTAAGAATACCAGTTCACCTGTCAAATCCATGTCTTTTAAAGATTGATTGCAACATGCACTCTAAAGTTTTATTTTATAAATCCTACTAACCACTATATTCCAGTCTTAATCATTTCTTCATCTGACCATTTGATCTCTCTTTAGATATATTAATATTGTGTTAAGTGGATCACTGGTCTGAGCAAAGCAGCCAATCCTTTAGAATTAAAAACATTTCTTATGCTTTTAATATGTAGTGATAAAATACTTGAACCCTCAAAGGTCATCCACATAACTCATTTCAGAAAATAGAAGTCATTCCAAATATTTTAATTAAGAAGAGATTTAATACAGGGGAGTTCAAGCATACAACATAATTGGAGCGATGAGGAAGCAGGTTTAGCGCCGAGTGTTCAGCACACAAGCCTGAAGCACATACCAGCTGTTAATGCAATTGCCTTTAAGTGGCCTAGAAATTGGTGAGTACTCATCAGAAGCTTCAGGACAGAGCTCTGGACCATAATGTGAATGAAAAATGAACCTTTATTGTGTTAAACCACTGAGATATAGAAGTGTTTGTTACAGAGTTATATTCATAGGATTAATACAAAAATATATACTTTTAGACATTTTTAGTATAATTTTTAACCTGTGGTATACTTGAAAATATGAAAAATATATTCTTTTTAGTTTTGAGATTATATGCTTGATTCAATGTGTTTAAGATGAAATCAAGGGTTTTTACATGTGGTCCAAATACACAATCTTGCTTCGTATACCAGTGGGTTATACATGACTTTTGTAATTTAATAATCTGAGAGTGAAAAAAACTTTTTGGTAATAATTCTATAAATATGGGAAATAATAAGAGAATTTTGTTACAGTCCGTCATATGTTCAGATGACCCACTCTTACTGAATCCTTCTTCCTTGGGCCATCTTCAAGACTACACATTCATCATTGCTTTCAGTATAAGTAATTAAGTGTCGGTGGTGTATAATACTAATCTATTTTTCTCCAAACCAAATTTAATCCAGAAATGTAAATAATCCAGGCAATTCTATGCCTCTCAATTGCATTTAATCCTTGAAATTTGCATCTCAGCAAATTGAGACTGTACTTAGGATGAGTATCCGGTCGGGGCTGCATCAGATCCCTTGTTTAATTGGTCTAGATTAGCGTTGCATAAATTGAGATTATTCTTTTGGATACTCAAACTTTCCCGGACATGGTCTTTGTTATTTGATTTAAAAGCTATATTAAATTCCAACTCATATTGACACAAAATATCAGCATACATGCTTACTTTTGTCTTTCCATTTGCCTTGGATCAGCATAAAGCCAAACATATTTCAGTTTGATGATGGTTTTCTGCTTCAAATGGTAAATAAAAAATGGTGGAAGAGTTGAGTTTTTGGTACATGAATATAGCAAGCTGAATTCAAAAGAATCTTTGCTCTATAATCTACACCCTGTTAATTTTGGAACAAGAGACATTGCAATTTTTTATTGTACTATTTTGTAAATAGTTCATTATAAGATACTGAAATATGATAAAGTGAAAAATTGGTTTGGCTTCTAGCAATAATTGAATTAGATATCCATTTAATGATTATTTCGATTATAAAAAAAATGGTATCTTTTTCTGAAGTGAAAGAGACAGCTTTACAAAGTTATTAAGCCATATGTCATCAAAACGGAATTTGAGAGTTGATGACTTAAGATGTATTTTGGTTTGAAGTATTTTTAAGGGCATTTGGGTGGCTCAGTCAGTTAAGCGTCCAACTTCATTTCAGGTCATGATCTCATGGTTCATGAGTTTGAGCCCCAGCATAGGATTCCACGCTGTCAGCACAGAGCCTGTTTGGGATTCTCTCTCTTTCTCTCTTTCTCTCCCTCTGTCTCTGTTCCCCCAACCAAAACCAAAACCAAAACAAAAACTCAAAACAAAAACAACTTTTTTTTTTAAAAGAATTACTTATTTCATCTAACCAGCAAGTACGCATTGACTTCTTTAATACTTGATGAGGCATATTTACAAACACAGACATTTTCTGCATTATTCTTACTTCATCACATATAGGACAGATTGAACCTTATTGCACCTAAGGTTACAAAATGTATCGCCAACATAAATGATAATGTATGAATAAGTAACATCATTCATTACATGGTACTAGAGTGAAATTAAATTTAACTAATTACACAGCTTTGTTTGTATTAATGTATGCATGAGTATTCTTTTCCTTACAGTTGATTAAGAGTTAAAAACATAAGGAGCTGACATAGTTTTATATTTTTTATTTTTATTTTTAAAATTTTTTAACGTTTATGTATTTTTGAGAGACACAGAGACAGAGTATGAGCAGGGGAAGGGCAGAGAGAGAGGGAGACACAGAATCCGAAGCAGACTCCAGGCTCTGAGCCGTCAGCACAGAACCCGACGCGGGGCTTGAACCCACAGACCGTGAGATCATGACCTGAGCCGAAGTCGGCTGCCCAACCAACTGAGCCACCCAGGCGCCCCGAATTTTTAATGTATCTATGTATAGTAAGAATTTAAAAATATCAGCTATGGTATTTGGGGAAAAATCTTCGCTTCTGGTATAAAAACTACTAGTTTGCTTTCCATCCATCATCCCTCAGATCCATCTTTCTTCTACCATGGGAAAATATTTTTATTTTGGATGGGCGCAAAGCTGCCCAATGATTAACACTGCTTCCTATATGCAGAAGGTCCTTTTGATGCTGGATATAGCTTGTGTCTTGTAGCCAAATGACTAACTTCTCTACAACGTGATGTGAGAAGATATGTACAACTTTTGCATCATGACTTTAAAGTGAAAGAGCGGGCCCTTATTTCCCACTTTCCCTGTTCTTTCTGTATTATATTGAGGATTATATAGTGACCACAAGTCTCTTGTACAGTGAGGACAAAAGTAACGAGTAATGTTAGAGAAGCAGGATAGCAGCAGCCTGGGAATCCAACACGGTGGAGCTTCCATGTCACCCCTGGAATGTTTAACCATAAACTATAATATTCCAGACAAATTTTCTCTTATTTTAGCCACATGTTGCAGTCTCTATCATAGCAGCCAAACCTATCTCCTAAGTCATACAGATTTCGGAACATGGTTGTAATATTGAGTGGAATATAGACTGAAAGGTCATAGAAATTGCAGGCTGGAAACTGATACTTGTTTTGCTCTGGGGGGAAAAAAAAAAAAGAAAAACAACCCTATTGGTAAATTTTCCATAAACAAGTTTTATACACTCTAATATCTACAAATTTGAAATGCCTCTAATATTTAGTAGATTTTCATAATTGTTTTCAGCTAGAAAGGAATCTTGGCAAGGTTGTTATTGCCTGTGTCCCTTTTGGATCAAATAGAAATTTCTGTATATTATTCAGCTATCCTAGTCTTAGATTTAAATTAGTTGACCTGTAGAGAAAGAGGAGAGTTGACTGATACAGAGGGGTTCTATTGTAGAAAACATATTCTTTGTGGACCTACTGGCAACTTGAGTGGTAGCGCCATCATAGTTCAGCAGCCAAAGAGTGGTCTGAGGCTGACAGTTGTCCCCCATAAATTCTGGAGTTAACTTGTCGTCCATAATTATAACCTTTCTGGATGGCATTATCTTTCAGCATACAAGAGCAACACTCTAGGAAAGGCAGGTTAGGGTGTTAAAAGTAGTGTGGGACTCCACTTCTATGAGCCTGCCAAACCAGTGTTGGGTGCTTACTCTGGGTCTGTGACTTGAGGGAGATAATTACCAAGCTTAATTAATGGCTATTTTGAAGTCTCTATCAGAGCACTAAGCTATAGCCCCTATAATGTACCCTTTTACAGGCATTCATATATTACTCAAAGTTAACAAGACAATCAAATTTTTTTGACATTGTTGTAAATGTTTAAAAAATAAACACTAAGAATGCTCAAAAGTAAGTCCAAAACAAGTGATAATACGATAATCTTTAAATGTAACAGTTTTATCATCACTAGAATAAATTATCCAATCACTAAACACATTTATAAAGAATCAATAAACCACATATGTTGTGATTCCAGGACAGCGATTGTCTATTTTAGGATCTGATGACATTTCCAGTGCAAATACCAATTTTAATAAGCTTATTTGTCTTGTTATTTTATATATATTGGCTTTTTAAAATGAGAAATGTGAGGCTCTTTTGGTCCCAGATTTAATTAGTGCCTTCTGATCTATTCTACATGTTATCAAAAATCATAGACTAATAGCACTAAGAACAACTCATAACTCCTGTTTAACTCTTTTTTATTACTTTGACAGAAACAAAACTATACTTAAGTTAATGTAAATGGATACCAGAAATTTAATAATATTCCCCTCAGAAATAGCGTATATGCATTATTTGAGAAATTTCTTTTGGGGAAACTAAGTCAAGTGTATGTAAAAGTATTATTTCCAAATTTGTTATTATGAATGAGATGAGATATACTGATTCAGAAATGGGAATTGTAATAAAAGGAAAGGATCATCCGAAATTTTGATGTGATAGGACTACCATAGGTCATAACAAACATGGCCTTGAAGGATAAATTTATTACCAATTGTGGCAACAATTGCAGCAGATACAAGATATGCCTTCTGGGGCGCCTGGGTGGCTCAGTCGGTTAAGCGTCCGACTTCGGCTCAGGGTATGATCTCACGGTCCGTGAGCTCTAGCCCCGTGTTGGGCTCTGTGCTGACAGCTCAGAGCCTGAAGCCTGCTTCAGATTCTGTGTCCATGTCTCTCTCTGTCCCTCCCCTGCTCATTCTCTGTCTCTCTCTGCCTCTCAATAACAAATAAACATTAAAAAAAAAAAAAGATACGCCTTCTATATTAACAAATCTATAGGCATTTCTAAGAAATTTTGGTTAATAATTTATACCTGCAATCGCAATCATCAAAATGACTCTACTGGTGAAGTTATGGCAGTAAGGACTGGACAAGAATTTCCTGTGCATAAAGTTTACCTTATCTTTCACTTGTTTTGTCTTTGCCATAATTTCTTCTGAGGTTATGGCTTAGAAATTCTTAATCTAGAATAATTGCTGCCAACTGCTTTCTCTTTAATAACAAGTGAGGCCTATAGCCATAGGGGGAAAATTTTCATGAGTCTTTTGGTAGCTTTCATTTTAATAAGTGATCTTAATTTTATATGTCCTAAGGGACTAGTGCACAAAGAATTAACTCAAGGATCATAAAAATGTGGCCACCAACTTTCAAGCATATGCTACATGAGTACATTAGTTAGATATTTTTATAATCTTTATCTAATTTAATCCTTAAAATAAAAATATCATATCCTGCATTCTACAGATGAGGAACTAAAATTCTAAGATTAAATAAATTACGTAAACACTCAACTTTTCCATTTCAGATTTGTAATAAAGGGCTTTTAAAATTATTATTGTTGCTTCCGGGTTTTGCTAATCCAAACTATTTGCAGTTTGTACGACACTCACCACTTCTCACAGGTATATCAGCATGTGTGTGTGAGTGTGTGTGTGTGTGCACGCACATCACAACAGCCCCCTTGAAGACATTACTTAGGAATTTCTGAATATTTTCTAAAATTTTATACCAATAGGTGGTTAGCAAAGGCAGCATTTATCTTTAATTTTTTCTTGAATGATTTATCTCACTTATGGTATACTAGTTAGTGACGAATAGCATGCCTTAACTTGGAGAAAGCAATTCTTTTAAAAAAATAATTATTTTTAGTGTCAATAAGCAACATATGACATGCTTAGTATTCAGTTCATGCAACTTTTAATTTAGAAGTGAAAACTTATGTTCCCAAAGGAAATGGCTCACTTTCTGCACAAAGTATTACATTTTTGTGATTTACTGAGATATTAACATGGAAATGGTGATGTTAAACAATACTTTTGATAGCTCTAAAAGTGTAGTGGGAATCATGATTTCATAAGAAGTAAATTAGTTATGTAGGTAACATTATTGTATAATTTCCCACAGGATCTATACATTGGGATAGGTTTTATTATATCCTGAAACAAGTTGCCCACATTCACTTTAGATATAAAGTAATGCTGAATACAACAATATCATAAGGCAGCTCACAGTGCCGAGTGAAGACATCTGTTAATGGTACCATGAATAGTTATGAACTGAGGTGCTCAAATGGCTTTGCCAGCAAAGCGTTGCCTCCTAATTTATTTTTATAGCAAATGGAAGCCTCATTTTTCATGGTTGGGTAGTTTGCATTCAAATGTACCAATAACTTCAAATGCAATCACTTCTACACAGGATGTTTTATTGTAGAGCATAAGATGGAATCGCTAATGGTCTGTTGATGGGTAGACATCTCCTCCATCAGCAGTTTTGTCTCAGTCTTTATTTTTCTGTGTTTAAAATAATTTTAAAATAATATGTGTTTATATGTGATAATATTTTAAAAGATGGACGTTATATGGAGATTTAATATAATGTCAAATTGTGTAAATCTGAAATAAAGTGTAAATGTTACTCTCTTTGACCTGGAGTTGTTCAGTATTTAACCCATCATATTGTAATTGAACGTTCGCCATGAAAGGATTTTTATGTAGGGACAGGTATCTATATGCTCCGGACTGCACTGTGTCTCCTCTCAGATTTATATGGGGAAGTCTTATCCCAGTAGGACTGTATTTTGAGATAGCACATAAAATGAAGTAATTGAGGCTAATTGAGGTTGTGAGGGTTGAGCCCTGATCCTATGGGACTAGTGCCCACAGGAAAGACACCAGAAAATTCCTCTCTGCCCCCTGTGCTCAGAAAGAAGAGGTCAAATGTGCACACTTGAAGAAAGTGAAAAGAAGTGGCCTCGGAATGGAACCTACCTTGCCAACACCCTTATCTTAGATTTCCAGCCTCCAGACTATGAGGAATAAATTTCTGTTGTTTTAGCCACTGAGTCTAGGGTCATGCCTGTGGTTAAGTTTGTGTTCAGCTGCTTGAGCAGAGTTTTATGCTATTAAAACATATTTAAGGTTAAAACCTTATCAGCAAACAGCTATAGTTTTACTTCTTCCTTTCAAATTTGGATGTTTTTCCTCTTGCTTAATTATATTAGCTAGAATGCCAGTAAAATATTGATTGAGCGGAAGTAGTGCTAGTGGGCATCCTTGTCTTACTCCTGATTTGGGGGGGAAGGTTTTCATCAATGAATATAATGTTAGCATTTGGTTTTCCATAAATATCATTTACCATGTTGTGGAAGAACTTTGTATTCATAATTTTCTAATTTTATTTTATTTCATTTTTTTAAGTTTATTTTTTGAGAAAGAGAGAGTGGGAAGGAGAGGGAGGGAGAGAGAGAGAGAGAGAGAGAGAGAGAGAGAGAAAGAGAGAGAGAGTCCCAAGCAGCTAACAGTGCAGAGCCCAAGGCAGGGCTCAGTCTCACAAACCGTGAGACCACTACCTGAGCTGAAATCACGAGTGGGATGCTTAAATGACTGAACCACCCTGGTGCCCCTATTTTATTTTTTAATCAAAAGGTGTTGGATTTTGTCAAAGGCCTTTTCTGTATCAATTGAGATAGGCTGTTTTTGTTTTTTCTTTCTTCTATTACTTTGGTGTACATTACATCTATTAGTTTGGAGTACATTAACTGATTTTCTTACATTGAAACACCCTTGCATTATTGCACTCCTAAGTAAAATCTCAGTTTGTCACGGCACATAATCCTTTTAATATGCTGCTGAATTTTTTTTGCTATTATCTGCTGAGAATATTTGCAGCTATATGCATAAGGGATATTGATTTGTAGTTTGTAGACAAAAGAGGAAACTATAAGAACCTTAAGTCTGACAAAATGTCCACTAGCAGTAATATCTGGTTTGGATTTCAAACTATAATCCTGAGTAAATGACTTCGTTCTTTAAATCAGAAAAAATAAATATGTCACCAAAAAAAGTTTTTTGAAGAAAAAAAGAACTTCGATTCAACTTTATTCTCAGTTCGTTGCCCGGAGACTGTCCATACTGCATCAAAATCAGGTAATAGTCCACCTAATGCATAAGGTTATCTTCAGTGGCAGCTGGAATTGTTTTCTTTATCTGATCAAAGGCTTTTTCCCTCTCAGAGAAAACAAGTGCTTATAAAACTCTTAAAGTGGTTGAGTATAAGAGCAAGAAGACCTTGGGTTATAATTTTTTGAAGATAATCATTTTTTTTTTTTTTTTGAGAGCCAGTATAAAAAGTGTCCTGTTAACTGTGGATCCTAGGAAGCTTAGCGCTTGAAGTTTCACAACAGTGACATAGACGGAAGATAAACTGTATCTGATTTTCTGAAATAGCTGCAGAACCCAACTGCAGTCCCGTCTAAGTCTAACAGAATCTTTCACATTGTTCCTAATAAAAATTCATTCAGTTAGGGACGGCTGGGTGGTTAAGCGTCCGACTTCAGCTTGGGTCATGATCTTGCGGTTCGTGGGTTCAAGCCCTGCGTCAGGCCCTGTGCTGACAGCTCAGAGTCTGGAATGTGCTTCAGATTCTGTGTCTTAGCTCTCTCTCCCCCTCCCCCGCTATCACTCTGTCTCTCTCTCTCTCAGAAATAAACATTAAAAAAAATTAAAAGGAAAGCCAGTTCATCATTTTGAACATCAACCTTCTACCAACTGCCTGCACCCAAAGATAGTGAATCTGACAGCAGTAGTATAGATCAGGGGCTGCGAAAATGAGATTCCACTCTTTATTTCTTTTTATTTTTTATTTTTTAGTTTTGCAAATTTTAAGCATTATAAATAAATCAAAAATAAATAAATTGAGGAATTTCAATCTGTGGTACCATAAATTAGAGTCAGAGAAAAATCATGCCTCATAAAATTACTAACAATACTATATTGAAGATATTTTTAAACTAAGTACGCAGGAAACATGCATGGACCATAGGATTAAAACAGTAATTGTCCAGGGGCTCCTGGATGGCTCAGTCAGTTGAGCGTCTGACTTCGGCTAAGGTCACCATCTCCCAGTTCATGAGTTCTAACCCTACATTGAGCTCTGTGCTGACAGCTCAGAACCTGGAACCTGCTTCAGATTCTGGTCTCCCTCTCACTCTGTCCCTCCCCTGGTCATGCTCTGTCTCTCTTAAAACATACATACATACATACATAAAATTAAAGTGACCATATTCCTACTTCTAGTTACAAAATCCCTATATATTTTACACATCATAATTATCAAGCTTCTTGACAACATCCTCAATAATCTAGAAGTCACTAAAGGCAATGCACATTACTTCGTTCTCTGGTAGCATAGATCATATCCTAATTCTTAAGTTTTTTGGATACTCTTGGTAGAATATATCAAGAAATATAATGCTGCCATTTATAGGTCTATTATCTCTTGATTTTTAGAAAAATTAGTGTCTGAATACCCTTGTATATGTTATTCTGCAACAATATATTTTGACATAGAATTTTATACAGTTTATATATTTTGGCATAGAAATGACAAACTGAAATAGACACTTTATATTCACATATATATTTTGCTTATAGTTAGAAAAAATAATTGAGGTTAAATTAGGTGGCCATCGCTAATGTTTCATGTGTAATTTCACTTAATGTTTTGTTGGAACCAGTGCATAGTTGGAAACGATACAAAATGGATGAACTTTTCTGAACTTGTATTGACTGGATTACAATTCCTCAAAAGTCCTTGCTTTTAGTACACTCAGGAATTCTAGGTAATGTACAAGCTATTCCAGAATTTTATCAACTAGTTTCTCTAGACTATGGCTTAGAGAACCATTTCTGCCATTATTATTATTATTTTCAAGGGATATAGGATTATCTTCATTGAGTTTAGAACAAACAAAGAGCAAAATTGTTACAATTGTGAAAGACAAAGACCATACTTAATCAGTGCTAGCTGTAGTCTGTAGTCTACTGGGAAACAATTAAAACAAGTAATCTCTGTCCCTATTTTGTGCACCACCAGTCAGGATGTGGTCAGTTCACACCTGCACTTACAAAACATAAAATCTTGGGTCTTTGAGCATTTTGAATACATATACATTTAAGTTAATCTATTATATATAGAGAAAAATAATTAATCTGAAATTGCAAAAAAATAATATTTTTTGTAAATTTTGGATTGGTATGAACATATTTTGCATATAATTGCTGTTTAACTCTACGTTTTTTAATTGCCAAGGCATAACATAGAATTTTTTTTAAATACAGGGATTTAATGTTGTAAATATAACAGATGTTGCTTATTTTATACAGACAATCTCAAGGTAATAAATAATAATAAATCAAACAAGTCATGTGAATGCTATATATTAGTATTATTGGTATAAATATATTCATTTTATTATTTTTAAAAGTTTGAGTGTAGTTGGCACACGATTACATTGTTTTGGTTTCAGCTTTACAACATAGTGATTCAACTTTTCTGTTTGTTATGCTGTGCCCACCACAAGTATAGCTATATGATCTGTCACCATACAACGCTATCACAATATCATTGACTGTATTCCCTGTGCTGTGACTTTTATTCACATGGCACATTCATTCCATAACCAGAAGCCTATGTCTCTTATTTCCCTTCATCCATTTTGCTCATCCTTCCAACACCCTCCGTTCTGGCAACCATCAGTTTGTTCCTTACATTTATATGCCTGCTTCTGCTTCTTATTTGTTTGTTTGTTTTTGTTTTTAGATTCCACATATGAGTGTAATTATATAGTATGTGTCTTTCTGTCTGACTTATGTCACTTAGCCTTATATTCTCTATGTCCATCCCTGTAGGTCACAAATGAAAAGATCTCATTCTTTATTCTGGCTGAGTAATATTCAACTATATGTATACCACAACTTCTTTATTCATTCATCTTTCGATGGACACTTAAGTTACTTCTATATCTTGGCTATTATAAATAGTGCTGCAATAAATATAGTGGTGCATTTCTCTTTTCAAATTAATGTTTTCATTTTTTTTGGGCAAATACCCAATAGTGGAATTATCAAATCAAATGGTATTTCTATTTATCACTTTTTTGAGGAAACTCCATACTGCTTTCCACAGTAGTTGTACCATATTCCCACCAACATGCAGGTAAGTTCCTTTTTCTCCATAACCTCTTTATCAACAGAACAAAAAGGGGCAACCTTCTAAATGGGAGAAGACATTTGCAAATGATTCTGTTAAGAATTTAATATCCAAAATATATAAAGAACTTGAGCAACTCAATACCAAAAGCACAAATAATCCAATTTAAAAATAGGCAGAGGGCCTGGATAGATATTTTTCTAAAGAAGACATACAGTTGGTCAACAGACACAAGAAAAGACACTCAACATACTAATCATCAGGGAAATTCAAGTCAAAAACACAATGAAGTATTACCTTATATGTGTCAGATGGGCTAAAATTAAATAAAATTATTTTTAAATATTGCCTACAGGCATTGAAATTTCAACTGGATATTATAAAAATAAATATAACATCATTATTTTATATAGAAAATGATGATTATTCATTTAATTATCTTGACTTCTTTTAAATTAAATTATGTAGGCATAGTTGAAGATTTGTAGTACTAAAATTAAATATGATACAGTATTGGAAAGAAATCTATAACATTCGACTTTTTAAATTGAAAATAGTTTTGATCTCTTATTATTTTTTTATTTGATAGTACGTATATAATTCAAACTTTACCAACCTTGAAGTTATCTCCTATTTTTCAAAGAAAAATAGATTATTTTTTTAAAAGAGTAAAGAGAGCACACATTAAAAGAGTTTAGATTGATTCTGTTCTTACTGCTTTCTAAACTTTCTCAACTCCCATCTTTTCAACCATTGTATGTAACAATAATGTCTGGTGTCAGTGCGAACATTTCAAATGTCAAAATACACATATATGTATATGTAAATATATAATAATAATTAAAAGGTTGAAGGATACTTTGAGAGTTGATGGATATGTTTATGCCTTTGATGGTGATGACAGTTTCATGAGTGTATAATTATCCCCAAACCCATTGTTATATACATGAAATATGTATAGCTTTCTACATATCAATCATACCTCAATCAAATGGTTAAAAAATGAGGTTGAAGTGGTGAATCACAATTTTAGGGGAGGTTGGAAGAAAGTAGAGTCAGGACCCGGTCTATATACTGATTGCGATCAATACGTTTTGTTTGTCTCTACAAAGTGGAGAAGGCAACCGCTATTATTCTGATCTCTACCAGACAAAAATCTATAAGTTAATTTCTGCCCAAGAGTTTTAAATTGACTATTTAATAAAATGTCATGCTCAGAACGGTACTGGACAATAATTTCTTATGCCTTTTTTAAGAATTTTGATAATTTTGTTAACATGGCTATTGTTAATGCTGTCCTATTGAATATTATGCAGGTTTGTATCCAATTCAGTAAGTCTTTCTTAAAATTTATTTATTAAATTGCTTGTGCATGGGTGGCATCTGATCTTAATATCAGCTCAGTCATGATCTCATGGTTGGTGAGAAAGAGCTCTATGTTGGGCTCAGGGCTGACGGCACGCATCCTCCTTGGGATCTCTCCCTCTCTCTATGCCTCTTCCCTATACTCTCTCAAAATAAGAAAATAACATTTTTTAAATAGAAAATTAGCTACATAAATGTTATTACAGTCAGATTTGTATACATCATTTTTTTTTCTATTTCAGTTCTACGTGGTGAGAATTAGGAAAAAATAACAAGAAAAAATGGTTGACATATGGGCTGAACTTTAAGATTTCAAACATTGATTCAAGTTTAATACATAGGAAAGTTAGCTAAAGTGGGATTGAAGTAAGATTCTTTAAGCATAATTGAAATAATTAGCTTACATACAGTACAAATATGTTTTGGATTATTTGAGACAGAATTCATTCTAAAGCTTTTCCACTGGAAAGACAACTATTTCCTAATTTGAATTATGATGAACACCATCGTACCTATAAAGAATATTTGTATAACATCTCTAGTGTAGGATTTAGATTATTGCTAGAGAGATTAATTGAAAGAAGTAGTCTAACCAAGTCTAAGAGCAAACTGTAGTAAGCTTGCATGTTAGACTTTTCATTCCAAAACAAATATGTATAATTGGACACTTGAAATAATCATACTTAGTTCCACTTTACATAATTTCTTTGACGTTTTATTATCATCAACATCATCAAATAACTTGACATCATCTTTGTTGTTGTTATATAGTTGTAAAAATGATTAATTTCCACGTATTTCTAGCCTTCGTGGGACAAAAATCATAGACAAGCACAGTAATAGAGAGTGAAAATATATTTTCCCTGTAACCTGTTCTAATGTGTTTTACTATATATGTGTCTTTAAGGTCTCTAAATTAACATGTTTTATTACATGCAGGACAGTATTTATTGAACTATAAACGATTTTTACTTTCAAATGGTCTGAATAATAATCCAAAGATGTACTGCTTCCCTCTCTGCCCCTGCTCCCCTACTTTTTCTCTCTTATTAGATAATCATTTCTTTTAAATTATGGTTTGTCCCAATTCTAATATGATAAAATCTTATTGCATCATATCATAATACTCCATGTACATGATATAAATATGAAATATATCATATTCGTGTATATATAAAGCATACATGTGTACATATGTATAACATATGTGTATGTATAACATATACATGTTTATATGAACATCTCTTTCATAGTGTTAAATGTAAACACTTTTATCTACTTTGCTGCTTTTGATTAATAATATGCCAGGGTACCTGGGCGATTCGGGTGGTTCAGTTTCTGACTCTTGATTCCAGCTCAGATCATGATCCCAAGGTTGTGGGACCCAGCCCAGTGTTGGGCTCCGTACTGAGCATGGAGCTTGCTTGAGATTTTCTCTATCTGCACCTCTCACCTGTTCTCTCAATCTCTAAAAAAAAAAAAAAAAAAGATAAAAAAATTGCTAATCTAATGGGTGAGAAATGTTACCATAATTCATCTTAATTTTAACTTCAATTTCTTTAATTATTAAAAAGTCTTAGAAATTTTTCATATGATTAAAATATCCATACATTATGTCCATATTTCTAGCCTATTTTTATATGGCTACTATATGTATTTTCAATATTTACATGTATTTTATATACTGGAATTATTATTTTTTATGTCTGATATACATTATTTCATCTAGCTTCCTAGATATTTTCCTTATATTGATATTTGCCACATAATTTAAAAATATGCACATTTATTAATATTCCTCATTGTTCTAATTTTTGTCAAGCAGTTTTAAAAATACATATACTTACGTATATGTTGCATTTTTTATATTAAAGGGTTTAAAAAGGTAGTATCCTTAGACGTATTATAAACATTTACATTATTTTCCTTTGTGATGGTCACTGTGCAGACTGCTCGACACAAATTAGCATACATGCCCACAGATGATTCTGCAAGTTGGATTCTATTATTATTTCGTGTGCAGAGCAAGAAAGTAAAACTCAGAAATTTAAAATAAATTGCTCAGAATCAGTTGAAAAGAAACAAGAAAATCAGAATTTAAAATCACATGCATGACTTTCGAACACTCACTTGTAACCTTCAACTTAATGTGTAGAAACAATAGTACATATGCTATTCCTAATTTTCTTCTTTTAAAATACAATATTAAAAATATATTTCCACACCCTTATTTTGCTTAGATAGTTTTAGAGTCAATATATACATTATTTTTTGAGAAGTCAGATTGTTAATTTAGGTTAGATTCAGAAAATATTAGTATATATGAAAAAATGCAATTTTTTTGCTTAAATGGTTGGTTCAGCTAATAAAAGTAAAGCCTAAATAATATGAACAAGATTAATTATAAGTGAATGCTTTTAATTTTCTGGATTAAATTAACTCTGCTGTTATCTGAATTAATTAACTTCTAAATAGTAACATTAACTTCTTTTTAAAAACATATTTCCAGAAAAATCAAGATCCTCCCTATATAGAAGGGCAAGTTTTAACTTGGTTTTAAAACGTATTCTTCTTGAATTCTTCTAGAAGCAGTGATAGCTAAAGCTTCAATAAATATTGTGTGCATTTAAATGAGTCTCTTTGTTTTCTCCAGGATTGTAAATAATTGATTAGTAGCCCATAAATGTGTTCCTAAAAGCTAACAGTGCCTTACTTAACACTACCATGTAAGTGATAATGATGCCGAAGTAGGACTCAGGATGAAAAGACAGTGGGGATTTACTGCCTGTGTGATGTGCAGGCAAATAAACCTGAATAAATTTGCATTTTCGCTTCACTTTAATACTGTTATAAACCACTTGTATCTTAAAAAAAAGGCCAAAATATTACATACGTGATTTGCTACCTTTTTTACCTACTATGTGAGATCATGAGTTTGATTTAAATGAGATCAATGATCACTTGTCCTTATTTAAAAGGCATCAAAGACGATTAGATAATGCAGGCCACCATGTTAGAATATTTGTCTCTAATAAAATATATTCTTACATTTCACAAAAGAAGCACTTGATTTGTCTGATTTGTGAGCAATTTTGAAATCTTTCTAATGATTCTGAAAGGCTCTAGACTGCAACTAATAATCAACAATAACAGACAAATAAGTGAAAACTTTCCCTATTTTGCCTCCCATCTGAATTTAGATGCAGAGAATAAGCCTGCGATTGATTAGAAATATTGGCTAAGTCATTAAGAAGCTACGTGGCACCATATCCCAATTAGAACATAGTTCAACTGCCTTACAAACACTCTGGGCTCATAAAACATAATAGCTACCCCCCTTCAGTATTTTACTCTCTATGTAAGGCATACAGCCACTAAATTAAGCACTGGAGATTCAATTCCAGGTATTTTGGTTCTAGAGCCCATGCTCATAAGCATTCTATAAATCTAAACAAATCTCTAAAGCAATCAATTTCAATCCCTTTATTTTTAAGGTAAATCTCGTATGCTTTGAAAGCCACATAGGCAGATGGTACAGCCAGTGCTTTCACGAAAATTAGCACATTTAATAAAGACATGTTTTAATAGGTTTTATGAATATTCGGTTTTAGTAGCTTTTACTCTATTTATTAGATTGTATTATACCTCGACAATAGAATTATGCATATTTCAAATACTGATACATAATTAACCACGTCAATTTTAGAGTCAAAATTGAAAGAATTGTGAATTTTGCCCAAGATAAAAGAGATGATGAAGATATTTTGATTGTTTTAAAGATTTTTAAAAAACATATGATGTTCTATTAATATTAATAAACTACCATAAAGTCATATATGTTAATAAAATTCTAACATGAACTATCTATAATAAGAGGTAATTAGATTCTAATTTTAACAGTCTGATGCTAAAATATTTCTTTTTTTTTTTTAATGTTTATTTATTTTTGAGACAGAGAGAGACAGAGCATGAGTGGGGGAGGGGCAGAGAGAGAGGGAGACACAGAATCCGAAGCAGGCTCCAGACTCTGGACTGTCAGCACAGAGCCCGACGCGGGGCTCGAACTCACAGACCGCGAGATCATGACCTGAGTCGAAGTCGGCCGCTCAACCAACTGAGCCACCCAGGCGCCCCTGATGCTAAAATATTTCTGCATCTATTAATAAACATATAAATTAATGGATGCATCTATTTTTCCATGTATAATTGGAAGAAAAGATTAAGAAGTGATCTTCTTATTCAGTTTAAAACATTTACAACTGTTAAGTCTATTAGCAATTATGTCCTTAAGACCTTTGCTTCCTAATGACAATACTTACACTGTTCAGGTGTTTTTTCCTCCAATTGGTCCAATAGTCCATTAAATCTGCCTTTTGCTTCTCAGACTAGGATACTCCCCATGGGTTGAAAAGTCCCACATATAGAATATATTATGTTAAAAAAAAATATATCAGAGAAAGAAAAATACTATATGGTTTCACTTGTGGAATCTAAAAAAAAAAAAAAAAAAAAGAAACAAACCAAAACAGACACAGACACATAGATACAGAGAACAAAGATATGGTTGCCAGAGGGGAATGGGCAGAGGAGAGAGTGGAGAAAATAGGGGAAGTGTATTCAGAAGTACAAATTTAGTTATAAAATAAATAAGATATGAAAATGCAGCATACACCATAAGGAATCTAAATAAAAATATTGTAACAACTTTATATGGTGACAGATGGTAGCTAGATTTATCGTGGTGATCGCTTCATAATGTACATAAATACTGAATCAGTACATCGTATATCTGAAACTAATGTAATATTGTACGTCGATTACACTTTAATATTAAATATATACAATTAAAAACTTCCCTTCAATTCAAGTGCATTTTTGTTGTTTTCTATCATCATTTTTTCCCATTTGTATCATCAACCTTTACAATAGTGTTCCTAGAGCGTTCACTCTACAAATTTTAAGTAGGTATCATGAGTAATATTTTTGTAATATGTCATGAGCAAATACGTTATAAATTTATCTTACTTTCAAATACTCACAAAATAGACAACCAAATTTCATGCCTCAGGGTCCATCAAACTTGAGATTTTTAAGTTTCAAACTCTCTTTCAACATGATGCCTACTATGAATCTACCAGTTACCGCTTTATCAGCAAAAGGACAAAACAGAACATATAAGTCGCCAGTTCTGCCAGTTTTTATGAGCCAGTTCCCCTAGGAGATCTCACTAGCTCCATTACATCCATTCCTAGCTGACCGTATCTCTTCTTGGTACCACCTCTATCTTTTGCTGTTATTCTGAAAGAAAAGAACTAAGAATGCTAAATCTGTAATGTTGTCAACATTGAGCTGTTATCACTGTTCCATCTTTTCTCAATATTCTAGTTGTCTCGAACAGATTATCAGCAAAGCAGTTTCTTTTTCTATTCTCGTTTGTAACTCAGTTAATCAGCGTAGTTATTGTCAAGTAAAGGTAAACGAAATATATTCCTCAACATAAACTGTGGAAAAGCTTTCTGTATGTTTAATAATTACTTCCTAAAATCCAATACAAGGTTCGCATCAGCAAGTGCAATGGTTTAAAGTTTAATTCGTGTTAAAATGTTCAAGCATTCCAAAACACAACATGCATGGCATGGTTTATTTATACATCGTTTAACAGAAAAGAATAAGTTGTAGTTTCCTCAAAGATTTAACATCTTCCCAAAAATGAAGGCTGAGCTATGTATATTTTATTGAGCCAACTATTGAAAATAATTTTAATTATGAATTAAACTTCTGTGGCAGAGCCCATCCCTCTCCTTGTGAACACTGAGTCCTCTACCCTCAGCTTAAGCCCGTCATATTTTTAACATATTCTAATATAATTTCAACTGAGTACTTAGAAATCCATAAAAAAACATTTTATCAATATGAATTCCCTGAAGAGTTTTAATTATATGAGTTTGATTTTTACATATCAAATGAATTGAATATAGATTATAATCAAATAAATTCTGTCATAAATCTGAACACTTGTCTTTTAGTTTTTTTTATATGACACATGAAAGGATAATAAAATCCTTGAGCCCTGGGGAAGTCAGTCACTTGAGAGTCCAACTCTTGATTTTTGCTCAGGTCACAATTCCAGAGACATGGGATTGCACCCCACTTAGAGCTCCACACTTACTGTGGAGCCTGCCTGAGATTCTTTCTCTCTCTCTCTCTCTCTCTCTCTCTCTCTCTCTCTCTCTCCCCCTCAGACCCCTCCTTGCTCATGCTTGCTCTCTCTGTAATAAAATAAAATAAATAAAATAAAATAAAGTAAAATAAAAATGAATAAAATTAAAACATGCAATTTTGTTAAATGTACTTATAAATTAATATGAAAAATCACACACAACATTACAATCACAAAATTCATAGGAGTAATAACTTTACATGAATAAATTTCAGCAAAGTTTTTTTTTAAGTTTATTTATTTATTTTGAGAGAGACAGAGACAACACAAATGGGGAAGGGCCAGAAAGAGGGATAGAGAGAGAAAATCCCAAGCAAGCTCCGCACTGTCAATGCAGAGTCCAATGTGGGGTCAAACCCATGAAGCCAGGGATCATGACTTGAGTCTAGTCAGAAGCTCAACCTACTGAGCCACCCAGGTGCTCTTGCAGCAAAGTATTTATTTTATTTTTAGTTTTACCCTTTTATGTTTAAAATGCAAATATATATTAATCATATGCAAATGAAAATTAAGCAAATATGTATTAATTATGTTTTTTAGATATATCTGGAAAATTTTATATACAAATCTTTCATCTTCCAGCAATCAAATCTATATGTGATCTGGCAAGCAAGAAAAACTCAGGGCGAGGTGGATATGTTTTTCTGAATTCAGGGAAGCCAGACTTAAATTGGCTGAGTCTCCTTTATTCTGAAGCAAGTTTTTATAATATTGTTTCAAAGATGTTTTTCAGGGTTTACAGTAATATTTACAAATCTTTCAGTTTTGTGTTCAGAGTTTTAAGACCAATAGCTGTTTTTGAAAGAAAAAGGAATCCATGAATTATCACTGCCGTTATAATAATATAACTCAGAGAAAAGCCTTTGTTAATTAATTACCTGGCTATCCAATGTTATAATGCTATGGCCAAATGGAAACATAAAGAAATGAGTAAAACTGCTTTCACTAGCCAAATGAAAATATGAGGAAATAACTAAAGGTGATCAACCCTCAATGTACATTGAATGTAAAAAGTAATCAGACAGTATTATTTGCATGAAGATATTAACTAGCAAACCAAAATTGGAAACACTATTCTGTTCTTATTCATATTGATATGAGTTAAATAAAATACTTTTGGATATTCAAATTGAGAACATAGGTACAATTGTAAATGTTAAGTGTTCATCTTTTCTGTTATTCAAATTTCAGTTTAATCTAGCCATTTAAGGAAGGTTTTGCCTGAATACTCAGTCAAATTGGTCCATCAGACACTGTTTATTACATTACTTAGTGTGTTGTTTCTGTGTGGTTTCGTTGTGTGTTTGTAGCTCTTTTCACTCTCAGATTTTTGTTCAATCTGCAAGTTTGTTTAGTGCCGGTTTCTGGATACTAAGCTCTATGAGGATGTGGAACTTTTTTTCCACATGGAAATGTGGAACGTTTCTATTTTAATTATACTTTATTCAAACTGTGTACCTCATTGTGTGCTTATATGTCAGGTCTAACTCTGGAAAGCATATTTTTCTAAGCAATGTCAAATTATCAAATTCATTCACTGCTTCAAATAATGATAGCATCAGTCAATTCAGTGGTAAAGCTATTTTAATAAAAATTTTTCAAGGGAAAAACAGTGGCATGTGGGGAAAAACTATAGATTTTTTCTATCATTATGAGTCTACATTTAATTTTATTATACTATGAGAATAAGAAGGGAGAATATTAAATAACATAATTTTCATTAGAGAAAATTTTAAATTTTTACTAAATTAAAATTTTACTAAAATCTAAAATGCACTGAATAATTGCCGTGTAATGAAATTTTTAAAATATTAAGTAATTAATGCAAAAAGGGCAGACAACACAGTCTGTATCTTCTAATTTAAAACTAAAAATAAAATCTACCGATATTTTTAAAAGAAAGTGTTATTTTAAGTTTAAGATATGAAGATTTTTTTATATGCAATGAATTGGTACAGAAAACTATTTTACTATATTTTTCTCTTCCATAGATTTTTTAGTCTCATCTTTATTGGTATTTTTCTTAAATGTACATTTATTTAAATATCTTGATATCTAGAGAAGTTTTTTATTTTTTGAATGCAAGAACTAGCTTTCTCTCTCTTTCCAAAGTTAATTGTCCTGTTGTTATTTGGTTGGGGTTTCTTTTCGTTTTATTTTGTCTAGTCTTTGCAAAACACTGTGATCAATGCAGACACAATTAGATAAATGTGAAACTCTAAGACGATTTGTAGAAAATATATTGTATTATTTCATAAAGGAAATACTTTAATTAGTTTCTGAATTCTTCAAATTTCACATGACAGGTTGACTGTTACAACATATGCATGTTGATACAAAACGTGATTAATAGAAAAATAATGCCAAGGGCGCTTGGGTGGCTCAGTTGGTTAACTGTCACATTCTTGATTTCAGCTCAGGTCATGATCTCATGATTGTGAGGTCGATCCCCATGTTGATACCCTGTGGCATGGAGCCTACTTAAAATTATCTCCTTTGCTTTCCCTCTGCACTTCTGCTTGTTTGCCCGTGTACTCTCTCAAAAAGAATTTTTAGGAAAACAATGCTAATTAATAATAAGCAATTTCTATGTCACTCTGTAAAGTTTGTTTCATTCACTCAGATTCAGTATAAAGTAACATAAACTAGATAAGAAAATTATTCAAGCATGTTAATAATTTTCATGAAATACCTAGTCAAATTTTTTTAAAACAGAGATATAAATATATTAATGTATTAATATATTATTGATAATATGTTAATATGTTAATTTCATGGTGCTTAATAACAGCAAAGTGTCCTATTTGTTGCCATTATCATAGGGGAAATGCATTGTCATTCAAAAATTGTAGCTTGTGAACACCTGTTGGTTGCTATTTCAATATTTTCTTCAAGAAATTAATTATTTGCTTAGAAAATCTCTATACTTAAAATATCTTATTACATACAGGAAAATATTAAGAATATTAGGATGGTATGAAATCGATTATTGCTTCCTTTGCTTCAATTTTTATTTGATTATAACTTGCCTGGGATACTTTATGTAAATTTCTATGGTTTCTTTCTTTTTCTTTTTTTTTAAATTTTATAATAGTTTATTTTCAAATTGGTTTACATATAACACCCAGTGTTCATCCCAACATGTGCCCCTTTTAATGCCCATCACCCCCTCTCCCCCTTCCCTCATCCCCCTCTCTCTCAGTTTTTTCTTAGTCTTCGAGAGTCTCTTATGTTTTATCTCCCTCCCTCTCTGTGT
>PITB01021269.1:0-29334 GCA_004024585.1 Paradoxurus hermaphroditus
CCGGCCTCCCGACCCCCGGACCCCCTGATCCACCGGCCCACCGACAATGACCGACCCACGGGCCAGCCGATCCGCCAGCCTCTGGACTCCCCGAACTACCCGGCCACTGACGCCGCTCGACCCACAGGTGTCCCGATCCCCCGCCCTTGGTCCCCTGGCCCCCCTACTCACCAACGATGCCCGACCCACTGGCCCACGACTCCCTCCCCCCCAGACCCATTGATCTACGGCCGGGCGCGCGTTGAGTCACCGCCTGAACCCCGAGCCGCACCAGCAGCCTGCCGAGAGTCTCGCGCTCTGGACCCCAAGCACCCGAGGGACTCAACTCGCTTATTAAAAGGAAACTCCGGCTCCAGGGACCAGCGGGGCCGGGTGACCGCGGCGACAGGGCCACTCTCCCTTCGAGCCTCAGGAGACCCGTGCCTTCTCCCACAGGGCATCCGCCACGTCGCCTCTGCTGCTTTAGGTCTTGCCAGACGATCTGGGCTCTTTATGTATTTATTTATTTGGACAGCTGTAACTCACGTCTGTCTTGGTCTGAAATGGAATAAATTCTTCCAACAATAGGAAAATAGTTCGGTAAATCCCGGGAGGGAGCCACTTAGAACTGTCTGTTATGTGCTTATTATTTATAACAAATATTTCTAAATGGAATGAACACAATACCATATTTATAATGATTTTGGTGAGGAACTTGGTGTGGGAAGATGTTCGGGGTATTTTAAGAGAAGTCTGTCCAGAACGATCTCAGTTTTGTGTAAAAGAAAAAAACACACGCAGGAGTTTGGAAGCATGTATGTCAACACAGCCTAAGCGGGGTGGGTTTTTTTTTTTTTTAACAGGGAGCCCACGGGCCGTTTTTGCACATTTTCTAACCTTTTTTTTTTTCAATTTATGTTTTTATTTTGTAGTATAAGAAGAGAATTTTTAAAAGAAAAAAAGGAGACAAAAATGAAATAAATAAATGGAAAAACTCCTTAAGAGGCAAACCCAGGCTGGCGGTTGGAGGGAGCCTTTGAATGGTGCCCCCATGTGGCCACAAGATGCATTTCCGTTCAGAATTCCCTCTAAGTGGGACTCTTCTCCCTCCCGGACCCCCTCCGCCCAAGAGGAAACTTGCCTCAAGTGCTCAAGGCTTCTGGGCTTTGGGGTCTAGCGGGCAGGGGTCTTCGTAGGTCCTTTGCTTTCTCTCCGTCAGCCTGGCCGGAAGGTACAGAATGGGGGGCATCCCGAGTACATTCTTTATGTGTAAAGTGGAATCTGTCCAGGAGTGGGGGTGGCATGGACGCTTTCCTCAGGAGTCCGCTCCCTGAGCCTGGTTTTCTTGTTACACTGATGCCAACCCAGCTGTTTTTGGATGCCCCAAGCTCTCGAAGGTTGTCGTGGGGTGGGAGTGGGGGAAGGATAGGGGATTTCCAGCTGGGGGCCCCCGGCCACCCTTTTGCCTTTCGGAGTAAATCCCTGAAAGGGTGTAGTCGACCCGCTCGCTGTAGGAGAATGTTCCTGAACCTTCCAGTTGTCCTATTCCTGTTTTTTTTCCCCCCTCTAGCTTTGTTTCCACATGATTTCTTCCCCTCCCAAACAACACATTCCCTCTGCCGGGGTGGGCCCGTGTTTTATGGGCTTGAATCTTGTCTGATTAGGGAATATTATTAAGAAAGAAACTTCACAAAATTACAAATTTAAAAGTAGGTACAGCGGGGCGCCTGAGTGGCTCAGTCGGTTAAGGATCCAACTCTTGGTATCGGCTCAGGTCATGATCTCACGGCTGGTGAGATCAAGCCCTGCATCAGGCTCTGTGCTGACAATGCGGAGCCTGCTTGGGATTCTCTCTCCCTCTCTCTTTCTGCCCTTTGCCCGCTCATCCGCTCTCTCTAAAAATAAATAACTAAAATAACTAAAAAAACAGGTACCGAGCTGGCACAAGCAGGTGATCTGAATCTTAAGGTTTGTTAGCTTCATGGTAAAGTCCTTGATTAAAAAACAAAAAACAGGGGCGCCTGGATGGCTCAGTTGGTTAAGTGGCTGACTTCGGCCCAGGTCATGATCTCATGGTTCGTGAGTTCGAGCCCCACATCGGGCTCTGTGCTGACATCTCAGAGCCTGGAGCCCGCGTTGGATTCTGTGTCTCCCTCTCTCTCTCTGCCCTTCCCCTGCTAACGCTCTGCTCTGTCTCTCTCTCTCAAAAATGAATAAACATTAAAAAAAATTAAAAAAAATTCCGGGATAGCGTTGAGGGGCTGTGCCTGGATGGCAGGGGTGGGGAGTGTGCACCTACAACAGAAACAAAGTGGTTAGGACAGGAGCTAGTTGTCAGGAACGTGATTTTAAAAAATCAACAGTTGAGGGGCGCCCGGGTGGCTCGTCGGTTGGGCATCTGACCTCGGCTCAGGTCATGATCTCACGGTCCGTGGGTTCGAGCCCCGAGTCGGGCTCTGTGCTGACAGCTCAGAGCCTGGAGCCTGCTTGGGATTCTGTGACTCCCGCTCTCTCTGCCCCTCCCCCGTTTGCATTCTGTCTCCCTCTCTCTCTCGAAACGAAATACACACTAAAAAATGTTCTTAAATATAAACAATACAAAATTCAACTTTTGATTTGTGCCATTTCTGGGTGGAAACTGCCGATCACAGCGGGTTCACAGACAAGCTGCGGGAACGCTCGTGACTGATACGGCTTTCTGGATCCCGTCCCAGATCTACTGAAGCAAAATCTCTGGGGGTAGGTCCTGAGTATTGTGGGGGAGACTTTTAGAGAGGAAGATCTATTTTTAACACGCTTATAGTAAGGGCTGGGTGTAGGGGCGGGGCTGGGGCTCTGATGCACCGCCACGTTTGGGAAATTGTTGACGGCCCCAACTTTCTGCCTAAGACAAGAAATCCGTCCCAGGGCGGGGCGCCTGGGTGGCTCGGCGGGTTACACTTCCGCCTCTGGATTTCAGCACGGGTCATGTGTGATCTCCTAAGGTTGTGGGATCAAGCCCCGGGACTGGCTCTGGGCCAACAGCCAAGAGCTGGCTTGGGATTCTCTCGCTCCCTCTTTATGGGCCCCTCCCCTGCTCATGTGTGCACACACTTTCTCTCTCTCGCTCTCAAAATAAATGAATAAACATTAGAGAGAGAGAGAGAGAGAGAGAGAGAGAAGGCACATGGCCATTAAAAAAAAAAAATCTATCCCGAAGTATCCCTGATGACTGTTCCTCCAGCCTCTCCTTGCAAAAACAATAAAGTCACCCCCCCCCCGCACACTTAGATTAATATTCAAGACCTTCGTAACCTCTCCCTCCATTTCCAAGGCTATGGCGCAGACCGTTTGTGTGAGGATTTCCACGCCCATGCCTTTCCTCACATTCCTTCCTCCCCCTCGTCCACATAAAGCCCCCCATCCGCCCCAGACCCGCTCGCTCTCTCACAAAGCCTTTCCATTCCGGTCAAGTCCGCGGCGAATTCTGCCTTGGCCATGCGCGTAACTCAACATTGGCGCCATTTGCTCGACGTTAGAGAAAAAAATTATAACACCAGGTAATAGCGTCCTCACTCGCCGCGTAGATTGTAAGCCTCTTGAGGGCAAGGGGTCTTTCTTATGCCTCCGGTCTCCTCTACCACGCTTGCTACGGTGTAGGTTTACGGAACATAAGGTAATCACTTGGTATTAACGTTGACGGATGTTTTCACATGGCGTGGCGAGCTCGGGTCTCGGGAGCTCGTCGCTCTCTCCCGCGCATCACCCATCGCCACGTTTCCGTCACCTCCACGCTCCCAGAAAACTCCACGGTCGGAGTGGCCGTTGATCATGGCCCTCCCTTTTTCCAGCTGCGCCCTTAGGCCTGAGGTTTTCCCTGGGGACCAGGCGCGCAGCCTAAAATTCAGTCCTGGGCCTTTCAAAAAGTTTGTGGCCGTCAGTCCCCAAATATCGTTCCCCAAATATTTCCAGTTGGCGTCCCAGAGGGACGTCGCCGGATCGCGTTTCCTGGCCTCTTCCGGTCGGGTCTGGCCAATGGGTTGTCATTTCGGGGCTGGGCATTGAGTTACAAGTCGGGGCCTTCCGCAGATTTGCTTCCCTCCACTCCGGCGGGCGATCGGTGGTATTTGAGAGAGTGGCTCTTCTATTAGCCGGCGTCCTGGAGGGAGGAGACGTTGACTGGGACCCTGAGCCAACCCTGGCACACGTGTCACAGAAGCATAAACCAAGCTTTGGTGGAACGAGTCCCACAATTTGGGAGCCGATTGCTAGCGCGACTTGGTCTAGCCTGTACTGACTGATACTGAGCCTTGGGGGTGAAAGGTGGCCAGGCATGGGGACCGGCGTCCCGGGCCCCAAGATGGAGTCTCTTCAAACCTGACTTGTCACTCAACCCTTTCCCCACCTAGGGAAAAGAAGGGACTAACGAAGGGCTTCCCCTGAGAACGTTGCCCTGCAGCCAGAGTGACAAAGTGGTGGAGAACTGGCAGTCGGGTCTGGAAGCCGCAGAAGGAGGTGGCTCTGAGGAGCCCCTTCCTTCCTGCTGCTCCGACGGGAGGCTCTGCAAGTCTCCAGGACCCGGCGGCCGGGGCCCAGCGCCTCACGAACATTCGACACCATGACACCCAAAGACAGAGCCCAGTGAGCGTGCGTCCTGCGGTCCTGGACACGGCCGAAGAGGGCCCAGCCGCCCAGAGGCCGGCACACGTTAAGGATCCATGTAAACCTGGCCTTTCCTTTGTAACACTTCCGTGCTGGTTTGAATTTTAAAAGATTGTTGGGACTTCTTGACCACCGCAAAAAATGGGCGATTCAATGCTTCGAGACCATTCTCTTGCTCCCACACCCCTTGTCACTTGGGGCCTCCCTTTTGTGGTGGTGGGGAGGTCTGTGCCTCCGTGTGAGAAAGCTCACTCCAGGGCCTCCGGTATCGATGACGTCATCCGCCGTGATGCCGTCATCTGCCGTGATGCCATCATCCGCCGTGATGACGTCACCCTCAGCCGTCCTGGAGGGAAGCTCCTGAGGTGGCTTTAGAGAGCTAGGGTAAGGCAGGCATGTGGCAAACGTGTGGCAAATGTGCGGAGGAAGACTCGATGCCCTGGCATCCATGATTACCCATCACGCTTTCTAGAAACTTCTGTTGCCTCAGTTATTTTAATATGCTAACGTAAAACTTGCGTACGTTGAGGGTGCCAGGGACTGATGACAGCTTAGAGAGCGACCCGTCCCAGGGACCCTGCGTCTTCCATGGAGTCAGAGCTTCGAGCCTCGGGAATGAAGTCTCGAACCCTAGGGCATTCCAGGCTTCCTCAACCAAGGGAAAGGCTCTAGGCCTGGACTCTCCCGGGGCAGAAGTGAAGTCCCGGGGAGCCGGTAAAGATCAGGACAGTGCCCTAAAAGAATGTAGGTGGGCCTTATTTTAAGCAAACTGGAATGTGGAAAAATCCAGACTTCTATATGAAACAAACCTCAGAGTTGGATTTTAGAGTTATTTAAAAAGTTCAATAGCTAAAGTTATTGAGTTTCCCCCAAACTAAAGTTCCCCGCAGCTTTCGCAAATAGTTCCGAACGTTAGATTTCTCGCCAGGTACCTTAAAGAACACTTTCCGCGCAGAACACGGCCCGCCCCAGCAGTGACATTATTAATTATAATAGAAACAAGCTTGTTACTAGATTCTGACTCATTTTTATGAGAGATTTTGAAGTTTTATAAGGCTTGAGTCATCAATTTTGTAGGACCTCGTAAGGACTACGACACTGCCTCATGGCTTTCGGGGCTTGGGGAGGGGGGAGCCTGTCACCTCAAAGGCGAGGGAGCTGAAATTAGGAATATTTTATAGGGACCCAGAGTTATTTCCAGCTTGGCCGGGGACAAAGCCCAACCAGTAGACTTTAGTCAACGAGTCCACACTGAGTACCTCGCGGGTCCTTCACCCGGTGTCGGCTCGAAGACCATATAACCGTATTTCAGAAACAAAAGCCCCAGACGTTTTTGTATAACAGAAGATTTTTACAAGAGGGAGTCTGGGAGACGTAATACAGACACTAGATAGAGAGAAATCTGGGACAATTTCTAGATTCCTATGGATTAAAGGGAATATCTGAAATTAAAACTGACCTAGGAAAACAAGCATGCAAGTGCATTCGTTCAACACAAACGGCTCCGGGTTCAGCACGGTGGTGAAAAATGCAGTCTTTGCCTAAAAGGAGCTTCCTGTCCAGCGAGAAATGGACATACATGTCGCCAACGACAGCGGGATGAATGTGGAAACAAAACTGAGCAGAATAAAGAAGTGCTACCTCTTGCCTGGGAGGCAGGGAAGGCTTCCTGAAGCCTGCAACTGGAACCCAATAGCGAAGGGTCAGTAGGAGTTCACCAGGCCGACAGGGCGGGGCGAGGAAGCTTCTCGACACGAACCAGAATGGCTGAAGCATGGGGGCATGGAAAACGAGACAACGCGCTTCTCAAGAACACACAGTAATCAGAAAATATTTTGAAGCGAATAATTACATAAATAGAACATAGGTAAAGTTTGTAGTTTACAGCTCAAATCACGCTGAGATCGAAATTTAAATCCCGAGAAGAAGAAAGGCTGGAAAATCAATACTATAATGATTTCAAGACACTAGAAAAAGAGCAAGAAGTTAAACCCCCGAATGTAGAAAGAATGAAATCGAGAACGCAAAACGGAGATTCGTAGGCAAGACGCGCAAAGCCAAGTTGATCCGTGGAAAAACTAACACAGTCGATAAGCCATTAGCAAGAGTGATCAAGAGAAAAAGAAGGAAGGTGCATATGAAGGATGACAAAGGAGGGGGCCCCTCTGCACATCGGGCGTGAAGCCGACTTAAAAAAAAAAATGAGAGAACCGGAAGAGAAGTTCAGGTCCTGGAGAGAGCAGAGATCTAAGAGGAATATTATGAACAACTTGAGGCCAAGCCATCTGAAAAACTGGATGCAATTTTCAAGAAAAAAATATCAAGTTCCTTGAAAAACGCAATTTATGAAAGCTGACCAAGAAGCAACAGAAAGTCGAATATTTTCACAGCTTTTAAATAGACTCTCCAGTCAGAAACCTTCCCAGAAGGAAAACTTGAGGCTCGGATGGTCTCACTGGTGAATTCTTTCAAACGCGAGGAAGAATGAAGAGTAAACATATATACGGTCTTCCGGAGAATTAGAAAACTAGGGAATACTTCCCAACATCTTTTATGAGGCCGGGGTAACACTGACGCGTAACCCTGAAAAGATAAGAATGGAATAGCAGAGGCCGATCTTTCTTAGCAGCTAGACGAATCTGAGAATATCTAAAAGGAAAAAAACATCATCACCAGGGAGATTTATTCCAGGAACCAAACGTTGGTTTCACATTTGAAAATCAATATAATTCATCCCATTAATAGTATAGAGGAGGAGAATCACACAGTCATCATAATAGATGCAGAAATAGAATTGGAAAAACCCAACATCTCTTCATGATTAAAAAACGCTTAGCGTAGGTTCATGGGTAGTGTAGTTTCTTATCGCTGCTGTAACGAATAATCACAGACTTAGGGGCTTAAAACAACCCACATGTATTATTTTGCACTTCTGTAGACCGAAAGTCCCAAGTCAGTTTCGCTGGGCTGACATGAAGATGTCAGCAGGCTCCCAGGGGAAAGAATCCACTCCTTGCCTCTTCTAGCTTCTGGCGTCTGTGTTCCTTGGTTTGCGGGTCTGTCCCTCCAAACTTCGCCTCCATGTCTGTGTCCATGTCCTTCTCCTCTTTTGCCTGTGTCCAATCTTCTTCTGCCTCTCTCTTGCAATTGCATTCAGGGCCACCTAGACTACCCAGGGTAACCTCCCAGTTCAGGACCCTTAATCACCTCTGCCAAGACCCTTTTTTCCAGGCACGGTAACGTTTGTAGATTTCAAGGATTAGGATTTGATATCTTTGGAGGCCATCAGCCCTCCGTGAAAGGCAATGTGATTAATCCGATAAAGGATGTGAGAAAACTGTCACCGTAGGCATCACATTTAATGAGGAGATACCAGAAGGTTTCCCTTGGAGATTGGGAAAGAGAACATGACACCCAGAGTTACCGCATCTATTCAACTATGTTTCCAAGGTCTTGGCTAGTGCAATAAGGTGGGGAAAAAAAGGAATAAAAGGCATAAAGAATAAGGAAAGAAGAAATGAGATTGTCATTAATCACAATCGATAGTATCGTGTGTGCAGAAAATCCAAAAGAAGATACAGATGAACCATTGGAATTAAGTGAATTTGCCAGGTCACTAGGTACAAGATGAAAATACAAAAATCAGTTCTATTTCAATATGACAGAAATTTAAAAGTTGGAAAAATTACAAATAATTCTATTTCCGATAACATAAAAAAACCAACTACGAAGGAAGAAAAATAATCAGAGATGTACAGTATCTCTCTATAGAAAGCTACAAACCATCACTGAAAAAAGTTAAAGACATCGAGAGTAGTGAGATAAATTAAGTTAATAGAATGAAGGACTAAACAGAGTAACAGTATCAGTTCTCCCATCTTTATAGATTCAAAGTAATCTTAATCAAAATCATATAACTTTTTGTGGTTATTGATACACGGATTCCAAAATTTTTACAGGCATGCAAAAAGCCAAGGACAGCAATAGACTCACGAAGGAGAACAAAGTTGGGGGAATGACGCCACCAGATACGCTGTCTATAGTAATCAGACCGTGTGGTAATGGCGCGGGAACAAAAGACAAAGTCCAGAAACAGACCTACACATACATGGGGATCCGATTTATGACAAACTCGGTGCACAGAGTAGTGAGGGAGAGAATAGTTTTTCCAATGAGCAAGGCTGGGGGAGTTGGATAACCATAGGGAAAACGGTCTAACTCTCACCCTATACGCCAAAATCTATTCCTGGTAGACCGTAGCTCTGAATGTGACAAAACAAAACAATATGCTTCTGGAAGAAACCTTAAAAGAATATCTTTGTGATCTGGTGAAAATGTAAAGATCTACTCAAGAGAACACAGAAAGCACTAAACAGAAAGGGAAAGATGGATAAATCAGACCGTTATAGTTAAGGATCCGGTTCATCAAAGGACATCTTTAAGAAAACTGAAGGTCAAAGAGAAGAGATTTGAAAGGCATATAATTCACAAAGGGCTTGTATCCAAGTATAAAAGCAATGCCCACGAATCAGTGGGAAAAGAGACAGAGAGCCCCATGGAAAAATGGGAGCGGGGCAGGTATTTCACATAAGACATTGTCCAAACGGCCGATAAACTGGTACATATAACCCCTCTGGGAAATTGTATGTCATTAACTACCGAAACAGAACGGTTGCATCAGCTGCATACCTATGACCCAGCAATTGTGCTCCTGGCAGAAGCGCCTACATGGGCTCATCAAAGACAGGCACGAGAATTTTCATAGCTGCTTATTCCCAAGAGCCCCAAGCCGGCCACAGCTCTAACACATCTTAGAAAAATAATGAATATTCATATAGCAGAATCCCATACAGCAACGGAAGGGAACAAACCCTTCTTACGTATGATAGTATGGCTGATATCACAAACAATAAAGCCAGAAAGACTTGCAAAGTTCAAACAGAGGCCACATATGGCGTCAGAAGTTAGAATAATGGTTACATTTGGAGAAAGGATGTTACCGACTAGAAAGGATGTGTGGGGGTGGGTATTGGGGTGCTGGTAATGATGTTTCTTTTTTCTTTTCTTTTCTTTTTTTTTTTTTATAAATGAAGTTCTAAACATAATCTTCTCACTTTTTATTTAGAAAAATCTCAAATCGATAGAAAAGTTATAAAAATAATACAAGGAAAAAATTTAAAAATTATTTTTTAGGTACTTATTTTTGAGAGAGAGGGAGAGAATACAAGGGTGAGGGAGGGTCAGAGAGAGAGAGAGAGAGAGAGAGAGAGAGAGAGGGTGAGAGAGAATCCCAAGCAGGCTCTGCACTGTTAGCACAGAGCTGATGCGGGGTTCGAACCCGTGAACTGCAAGATCGTGACCTGAGCCGAAATCAAGAGTCAGATGCTTAACCGACTGAGCCACCAATGCGCCCCTATTATATTTATATTTATATTATGTTTATGTTATGTATGTTTACCTTATGTCCTTGCATTACATCCAGAGTGATGTCATTTTAGTCTACTATTATGCGGTTGAATTTGATTATTCAGTTAAAATGATGTTGGACAGATTTTTCTATGTCCTATTCCCCAATGATTTTCACCTTGTGAATTTAGCATCCATTAATGATTCTTACTTAACTCAGTTATTACCCTGATGGCTACAAAATGGTGATTTTATATTTCTATCAGTCCTTTTACTTGTATTAGTTGCCTTTTTTTGGTAAAAAGCGGTTTTCTTTTTTCCACCTAAAATTTAAAAAAACAGTAGGGAGGCCTGGGTGGCTCAGTCAGTTAAGCATCCGACTTTGGCTCAGGTCATGATCTCACAGTTCGTGGGTTCGAACCCCGCATGGGGCTCTGTGCTGACAGCTCAGAGCCTGGAGCCTGCTTCGAATTCTGTGTCTCCCTCTCTCTCCACCCCTCCCCTGCTCACCCTCGCTCTCTCTTTCTCAAAAATAAATAAACATTTAAAAAAAATAAAAAACAACCGTATTAACATGGATTCATGGATTCTTTAATAATGAGCGATGACGCATTCCTATCTTTATTTCTTTTGATGCTCAAATTGTCCCCAGTCGGGCCAGCGCCGAGCCTCTTCAAGCTAACCCTACGTTCTGCTGACACGTCCTCGCCCGTTTGTCAGCGCTGTCTCCCTTTCTGGCATGAGATGTTACTTTGTTCACCTCTTAGATTTCCCGTCCAGCTCTGGAAACAGCCATTTCTCCGAGGGTTCCTGGTTCCCTTTAATGGTGCTCAGTGACCACAATAGGAATAGTAGGAGTACTCATTGGAACTGAGTCATTGTTTCCAGCCCCTGTGAGAGGGCAGAGTTAGGAAACCTGTGTGTGCGTGTCTGTGTGTGTATTCATGTCGCCGCTATCAGTTCCAATCCCTCTCGAGAGTTCTTCCTCGCCTTCCTCTATTCCATAGTAATACCCCCTGCTCCCCACAATGAGAGGTCTGGTTCCCCAAAGTATCAATATATTTACTCATTTGCTCAAAAATAGGTTTTGTAACTTGTACCAAAACAAGTGAAGTTCAATGTCTCATTGTAGTTCAACCCCTTTTTTTCCCGCCTTAGAATAGACAGCACTGAGAATGTTTTCTTCTTTGTGGTCCTGTCATTGATACGGTACGCCATTAGGTTTTTGGAGTTTGCTTTTATTTATCTTTAGAGTTATCTCCGTATACTTATTGCAGTATAGTTTTTGGAAATACAAAATATTAAAGTAATTCAAAAGTCGAGGCCATATGAAAAAGTATACTCAGGGAAGAGCCACGTCCCTGTACTACCCCTCACGTCTCATTTCCACCCACCTCTGAATAATGTTCTATTTCTCAGTCTCTGGGTGCAGGGTTACGACAGGTGGATTTAGTTTTCGTAACTCAAAAAGACGAACGCTTACGATTTGTGCCTTTTTGTATGTTTCGTACCTGAACGGAAACGTTTTAAAAATAAACCCACCGACACGTGCCAGTCAGTATTCAGTCGGAGTAGCGGAATCACCGTATTACCGAATAAGGGAATTATTACAGCAATAAGACCTTGCACAACTCTGTGATGAGCGGGTAGAAGGAACGGCCCAGGAGAGGGAGTTGGAGGATCAAGGAACAGTCACTTCGGAGCCTGGCTAGGGCGCGGCGAGGCGGAAACAGAGATGAAGGGGAATCTGGGAAGCCCAGCAGGTCCAGCCCCTGGAAGGGGGCCGGGAAGGGGCTGGGCAAAACCCGACGGAAAATTACCACTTCTGGAGGTCCTCAGGCCAGGGTCTGGTGGCGGCACTAGGCTGCTGGTGATGGATGGGGCCGGCAGCGGGGAAGGAAAGCTGGGCACACCGGGGGAGAGCCCGGCGAAGTTGGGATCTGTTGATCTCTGCCGTCTGTAGGTCACAGCCACTTTCAGAGAGTCCTGGCCGCCGTTTCCCTCCCTTCCACCTCCCAACTGCCTCTTGGATTCTTCTTTCGGCCGACTCTAACTTGAACCTATACCAGGAAATGATTCCGGGAGAGTAGTTCCAGCGGTACCAAGCATAAAGATGTTCAATATCACTAGTCATTCCGGAAATGCCAGCCAAACCGCAGCGAGATGAAAACCACCTAGCATAGTTGCGCGCCCGTTAGGACGGCTCAGATCGGAAAGGCTGATCTTACCGAGGGTTGCCAAGGACGGGGGGCAGAGCAACCGCTCGCGCCTCCTTCCTCTGCTGCTGAATTATGCCATTCTTCTCATACATCAAGGTTCTCTCTGTGGACAGGTGCATTTCTGGGATCTTCGTCTTGCTTTATTGGTCTTATCTGTCCCTCCTTGTCCCAATACCACACTGTCTCACGGCTTCCTAGCAAGTTTCCATACCTGCTAGGGCTGGTTTCCTTGTCTGGCTCGTTTGCTTTAGGAAAACCCTGGCCATCCCCAGCGCTTTCTTTTCCCGCAGAACCTTTAGCACTAGAATGTCAAGTACTATGCAAATCAGGATGGGGATGGATGGGAATTGCCTTACATCTGTAGTTGAATTTGGGGAGTATTAATATCTTTACGAAATTGTTGTTTTGTCCTATCTAAAACCAGTGTATTTCTTCATTTACTTAAATCTCCTCTAATGCCTTTCAAGGAAATTTTTTTTAAACTTTTTTTTAATGTTTATTTATTTTCGAGAGAGAGAAACAGACACAGTGTGAGCGGGGGGAGGGGCCGAGAGAGAGGGAGACACAGAATCCGAAGCAGGCTCCGGGCTCTGAGCTGTCAGCACAGAGCCCGATGCGGGGCTCGAACCCACGAACCATGAGATCATGACCTGAGCTGAAGTTGGAAGCTTAACCGACTGAGCCACCAGGTGGCCCTCAAGGAAACTTTAAAAGAGTCTAAAAAAGAGGTTGTTTTTTTTTAAATTTTTAACGTTTATTTATTTTTGAGAGACATAGAGACAGAGTATGAGCAGGGGAAGGGCAGAGAGAAAGGCAGACATAGAATCCGAAGCAGGCTCCAGGCTCTGAGCCGTCAGCACAGAGCCCAACGTGGGGCTCGAACTCACAGACCGTGAGATCATGGCCTAAGCCGAAGTCGGCTGCTTAACCAACTGAGCCACCCAGGCGCCCCTAAAAAAGAGTTTTGCACAGCTTATATTTATTCCTAGAGATGCTGTATTTTTGTTACCTTTTTTTTTTTTTTTTAGAGAGAGAGAGAGCGTGCACACAAGCAGGGGAGAGGCACACAGGGAGACAGAGAGAGAATCTTAAGTAGGCTCCATGCCTAGTAGGGAGCCTAACACCCGGGGCTCGATCTCACAACCGTGAGCTCGTGACCTGAGCCGAAACCAAGAGTCAGATGCTTAAGGGATTGAGTCACCAAGGCACCCCTTTGTTCCTATTTTTAAAAAATTTTTTTAAAAATGTTTATTTACTTCTGACAGAGAGACAGAGTGTGAGCACGGGAGGTGAAGAGAAAGAGGGAGACGCAGAATCTGAAGCAGGCTCCAGGCCCTGAGCTGTCAGCACAGAGCCCGAAGCAGGGCTCGAACTCACAAACTGTGAGAACATGACCTGAGCCGAAGTCGGTGCTTAACCGACTGAGCCACCCAGGCGCCCCTGTTCCTATTTAAAATAACATCTTTTCAAATGTTTTATTTCTAATTCTTCATTACTGGTCTATAGAAGTAGATTTGATTTAAAAAAATTTTTTTAATGTTTGTTTACTTTTGACAGAGAGACAGAGTGTAAGCAGGGGAGGGGCAGAGAGAGAGGGAGACAGGGAATCTGAAGCAGGCTCCAGGCCCTGAGCTGTCAGCACAGAGTGCGACGCGGGGCTTGAACTCACAAACCGCGAGATCATGACCTGAGCCGAAGTTGGACGCTTAACCGACTGAGCCACCAGGCGCCCCAGTAGATTTGATTTTGAATAGCTTCATTTTTTAGGTCTCAAGAGAAGGCTTCCAACACGGCACCACTGAGTATCATGATTTGTGGAGGTGTTTTTGTTTTTGTATTTGACAGTCTCCTAATGGGTTTTGGGAGTCGTTGTGTTAAGAAGAGGAATTTTAGTGCGGGGGTTTCTCCAATTCCTTCCCCGCCTTTTCTCTTTTCGGTAAGAGAGGGGAGCACTGCCTAAGAGGGCCGGAAGACCAGCGGCGGAGAGCAGCCGGCAAGCGCCATCCCATGGCCCGGAGCCGGCTCGTCTGTGCCAACGAAGAGGAGGGCCCAGACTCAGGGGAAGGGCGAGGCGGCCGAGCTTGAAGGAACGGACACCGGAAGGCCAACAGCCTTTGGCTGGTGGCGCCTCCGAAAATCCATGTTCGCTCCAGACTGAGACGCCTTTGTTAATTTCGCGATCTTTCCTTCCACCCGACACATTGATTGCTTACTAACTTTTATGTTTGATGTGGTGGAGGCCACTGTAGGCAGCTGCAGAGACATTGCTTTTTTTTTTTTTTCTTTCCCAACAAGGAGGACTTACTACCTGTGAAATAAACCAAAGTCCCTACAATAGATCGAAGGAACGAGGGCGGGGTTCTCCATAGCAAGTCCCTGTGAGCTCTGAGCGCTGGTCTCCCTGCCGCAGACATGACAGGCGCTTTCGCTGCCTCTTGTGCTCCTTTGGGCAGGGTGTCTTTTCTCTACACTCTGGGGATCAACGGCCTCAACGGGGTGTTGGCCAGAGGTAGGTTCACTTCCTGGGGCCGCAGTGCTGTGCCTCAGGGCAGCCGTGTGCCCGGCAGAGGCATCTCTGGTCCTGGGTCTCGGACACAGTCCCTGCTGCTCCAGCTGGGCTGAGCGTCTGGCGTGAGGCCCCCTGGGACCGTTGAGGCAGCTTCTTGGGCCCCAGGCTGGGGGTTGGGACCCCTCTGGCTCAATAATTCCAGTAATTCGTCCGGGATCAGTCGGGACCCTGCCAAAAGCCGGGAGGTAGCTGTAGAGCGAAGACAGAGCAGAGAGGAGATGAGCGACAAAGCCGGGGACCCACCCGGCGGTGTGGGGGACGACGGTGGGAAGGGGGGGTTGCAGAGGGCAGGTTGCAAGTCGATGGGGCTTGCGGAGGAGACCGAGAAAGGGAGAAGGGGTCCGGCTCTTAGCAACGCGTTCTCAAGAGGTGCCTTCAACGTGGTGCTAAGGAAATACGACTGCAAGATTGTGAGCAAAGAAGTTTCCGGGAGCCAGAGTTGGGGGCGGGGCAGGAATCTGTGTGGAAGAGCAGGGCCAAGAGGGGCTAATTTCCTGAAGGGAAACTTTCCATACCTCCAGAACTTTCTAAAAATTAATAGACATTCCAGTGCGCAGGGGAGGCGGGCGTTGCAACACAGGTGAAAAGGTATTCATTGGACAGCTGACAACCCAGGGGGTATAGCTCAGGGGTAGAGCATTTGACTGCAGATCAAGAGGTCCCCGGTTCAAATCCGGGTGCCCCCTGACCCAAGTTTTATGTATCTACACCAAATGGCACCTTCAGGGAAAGTCCCAGACAGAGGGAGGGAGCCCAGACGGTTTAGATCTCTGCAGGGGGAGGAACTTCTCCAGGGCTGACTCAGGCGCCCGGTTAACACTTATCCCTTATCCCTCCCTCGAGCCTTGCAGGGGTCACCTATCCTGTGGGGAGTCCCGCCCCCACACATGGCCACCTCTGCTGGTTTTGGGGAGAAAATGGAGCTTCGACTCCTCTTGTGTGCACCCCATCCCTACCGAGCACGGGGCTGTGACCACAACGGACCTCCAGGGGTCCAGTCACTCCGCCCCGGGCTGTCTCTACAGGGTGTGCACGGAGCACACCGAGGCGCTGCGGGCCACTTCGCTCCGGAGGTCTTGTGCCCCCCCCACCCGCCAGGGCTACTTCCCTGCCCCCTGCCTTCACACAGAGACCCCAGTCGCCTGCCTTGCACGGGGACACTGGGAATGCCCTAGGGGACACCTGCTTTCCATCTGAGCGGCAGAGACAGGCAGGGCCCCCGGGAGCGAGGAAACTGCAACGTGATTTCTCGGGACCTGGTCTCGAGAGTTCTTTAATCCTGGCCGGTGGAAGTTCGGAGGGAGACCCACCGCGAAGGCAGTGGTCTCAGTTCTGCTCCAATTAGCGCTCCGTCCTGCTCTGTGCCAGCATCTAGACGGCGGACCAGTTGTCCCTGGAGGGCGTTCGTGTTTCAGGCCAATACACCCACGTCGCGATCACAGGGCAGGAGGGTGCTTCTAGCCGATTCGTTCCTGCAAGCCGGGTCCGATTTCAATGTGTCAGCTTCTTGCTCTGTTTTAGTCCACTTGAAATTCTTATTCGGGACGTCGGGAGAGCAAAACTCGGAAGCCAATCCTGCAGAACGCCTTCCGGGTGATTCCCCCCGCCCCGGCCCCCAGAACAAGGGAATAATAGTGGTCAATATAATTCAAGTGTAGCTACAATCTGCTTACATAAAATAATACTATCCTTTGGTAAGGGGCAAGGCAGTTTCTTTGGATTTTTCGTTTTTTTTTTCGTTTAATAATATTCAATGCTTTAATTTTTTAAAAGTTTTTTTTAATGTGTATTTATTTTCGAATGAGAGAGATGGTGTGAACGGGGGAGGGGAAGACAGAGAGAGGGACAGAGGATCTAAAGCAGGCTCTGTGCTGACAGCAGAGAGCCCGACGTGGGGCTTGAACTCACGAACCGTGGATCATGACCTGAGCTGAAGTTAGATGCTTAACCGACTGAGCCACCCAGGCGCCCCTCTTGGCACGTTTTGAAGAGCGTAGGCGGAAGCCGCTGCCTCCTCCAGGAAGCCTCCTAGGCTCTTGCGGAGCTGCAGGCAGGGGCAATCCGGGAGAAAAAGGGTAAGCCGAGGTAGGCCATGAAGTGCCTCCAGAGGCGACCTAAGTGCCCAGGGACGAAGAACACAGGGAGTGGGTCGGGGGAGCCCCTAGGGGATCAGAGGCCAGAGACCGAAGGCCTTTATATTCGGGGCTCAGAATTTGGGTTCAGTCCACCGAAACCCTCCAGAATTTTCTTGGCCCCCTTTGCTCCCTGCAGCAACGTTCATCTCTCATCGGGGTCAGGCCATGGCGCTCCGGGGGGAAAGACACCGGACAGCCCCCCAGACCCCTCTCCCCTTTCTCCTCTGGAGGGGCGCTGGGCGGTACTATCTAACCGACTCTATTTCCTGAGGGCTCAAGGCGGAAACGTGCCTCTTCCAGGCAAGCCGGGAGGCTCTGGGAAGTTGTATCCATCAGGATTTTGCCCGGAGAGACGGTTTGGGACGAGGGCCGGAGAAGGAGGGCAGGAGGGAGCGGAGGGGAGGGAGTTTGGCACCAGGAGCTCATCTGTCTGAGGCCACGGTGGGCTTCGTCCAGGTTCCAACCTGTGCCGTTGTTATTTGTAGATTTTACAGACTCGGGACTTGGCAGGTGCAAATGGGCGAGAAGTTCAGAGCCGTCCGTGTGGATGTTAAACCGGACCCCGGGAGGGGCGCTCGGGCTCTCGGTCCACGCTCAGCTCCCACACCCTCGCCCAGCCACCTCTCCTCCCCCGGAAGCGATGTCTCTTCCTTTCTTCTCAGAGTAGGCCTGTTCCATTGCTAGGCAGCCCCCTGGCCTGCCGGCTGGCCCCGGTCCCCAGCGCTGGGGACTTCAGCAGGCCCTCCTCAGCCCCGACACCCCCATCGGCCAGGAGGGAGCGGGGATGGAGAAGCTAGAAGTGCTTCCCCAGAGTGCATTTGGGCTTTTCCGGTATCTAGGAAGTTACTGTCGCCTGGGAGTAAGCGCCCCCTCTGAGAATCTGGTGGGCACGGGCCTCTACAGCAGGTACCCGGGACAAGGGGTGGTGTGTGCGTGTGCGCCGAGGGGGACGTAGGACGGGCCTCTGTCTCACTGAGTTGGAGCAGAATGCTTGGGACTCGGTAGGGCCTCTGGGAGCTGTGACCTAACGGACTGATGGTGACGGGAAGGAACAGTTGGCTGGAGACACTGATAAGGGGAAGGGTACAGGGATTGTTTGTGTTTGTCCATCTCGGCGGGACCGAGACAGGCCGTCTCGAGAGGACTGTGCTGCGAGCCAGGCAGAAGTTAGGAGGCGCTCGCCCTGCTCGGGTACAACCTCCCAGAGGCAACCAGCCGCCTTCGCGCTCTCTGCGGCCCCGCCACAGACTCCGGACCATCTTGACGTGGGAAGGGGGAGCCCCGATCAGTGAATGCGAACAGACCTATAATTAGTGATATCTCTGGCTGTGAAGTAATTTTCTTTTCTTTTTTTTTTTTTTTTTAAATGGTGGTTTTGGGGGCCGCCCGGGTGGCTCAGTCAGTTGAGTGTCTGACTCTTGATTTTGGTTCAGATTTTGGTTCTTGATTTTGGATTGAGCCCCTCGTTGGGCTCTGCAGTGACAGCGTGGAGCCCGCTTGGGATTCTCTCTCCCTCCCTCTCTCTCCGCCCTTCCCCCTTCCCCCGCTTGCTTGCGTGCTAGCACACGCATTCTCTTTCTCTCAGAAAGAAAGAAAGAAAGAAAGAAAGAAAGAAAGATAAACAAAAAAAGAAATTGTGGCTTTTGGGTAGAAAATCAAACGCTACAGGGACACCAGGGTGGCTCCGTTGGTTAAGCTTCTGACTTTGGCTCAGGTTCTGATCTCATGGTTTGTGGGTTTGAGCCCCGCATCAGGGTCTGTGCTGCCAGCTCCGGAGCCTGGAGCTTGCTTCAGATTCTGTCTCCCTCTCTCTCTGCCCCTCCCCTGCTCTCTCTCTCTCTCTCTCAAAAATAAATAAACATTAAATTTTTTTTTTAAAAAAAGAAAGTCAAACGCTACGGAGACATGAGGCCTTCCCATGGTGGTCGTGCTGAGACTCTGCCTGGGAGGCCCCATCTGAGCAGCCGGCCAGCCTCCACCCCTGAGTTCCAAAGAATGGAGTCTCTCAGGCTCCATCACGGGCAGGAGGCTTGTGGTAAGAACGAAATGGGAGACGGGCGCTTTCACGAGGATCCAGGAGCAGTCGGATAACAGGCCTGTGGAGCCTGGGATCATTCTCGACATCATTAAGAAAGCTTTAGGACTCAGGCCTAAGACCCCCTTTCTCCAAGGGGACCTATCTGATATCACTGCTGACCGAACATCTATGCGACCTCATTCATAGTTTCCGTTCAACAATTATTTCAACACACACACACTTTATGGTCAACGTGTGCTTGTCCATGAGACTTTCTCCTCTGCGTTCGGCTCCTCTGCCCTTCTCTGCGTCTATTATGTTAAGCATCTCGAAGATAGAAAATCTGACTGCTCCTTACCCCTGTGCGGGCAGAACTGCGGGCCACTGGGTTACCTGTTTATTAGCCAGGAGTGGAGAAAAGCTTCGAAGAAGCTGATTCCTCTCCTGAGAGAGCTATGAAAAACTATTCCATCTGTGAAACAGGAAGAGGATGCGCTATAGAAAAGAATCAGTTAGGGGCGCCTGGGTGGCTCAGTCGGTTGAGCGTCCGACTTCGGCTCAGGTCACGATCTCGCGGTCTGTGAGTTCGAGCCCCGCGTCGGGCTCTGTGCTGACGGCTCAGAGCCTGGAGCCTGCTTCCGATTCTGTGTCTCTCTCTCTCTCTCTCTGCCCTTCCCCTGTTCACGCTGTGCCTCTATGTCTCTCAAAAATAAATAAACATTAAAAAAAAAAAAAGAAAAGAATCAGTTCTAGAACAAGAAAATGCTCTTAGAAATCAAAAGAAATAAAAAAGGCAATAGTCTGAAAAATTAAGTGGTGGTGGTTTCCAAGTAAAACGAAAAGATAAAAGAATAGATAATAATAGAGATTACAAATAATAAGGTTAGAAGTTGAAACCAGAAGGTGCAAAATCCAACTAATAAAAGTTCCAGAAAGAGAAAATGGTGGAGGGAAGATTATACAAGAAAATTGCCCGTAACGAACGGGCATGGGTTTCCTTTAGAAAAGACCCTCCAAGCACCTAGAACAAGGATCCTCCCCAAGTATATTATGGTGTAATTATAGAATACCAGGACTAAATGGAAGCTCTTAAAAGTTCAAAGAGTAAAAGAATAGGTGATACACAAAGGAAAGGGAATCACGATGTATTTGATTTTTCGATAGCAACACTAGGTGCTAGAACACCATAGGAAAAATCCTTTACGATATGAGGGACTATGACTTGTCCATCCAGTCTGTTAAGCAAGTCTGTGGGTAGAATTATAGACATTTGCGGACATGCGATGTCTTAAAAAATTTACCTACACTAATTTTGTAGTAATTGGAGGAGGGCCTCTGCCAAGATAAGTGAATAAATTAAGGAACATTCAAGACTTGGAATCCAGGAAAGCAGGACTCCCAAACAGGAGAGAGAGGGGGAAAGAATGTAGCAGGCTTTCCAGGGCAACCAGACCAGAGGGATCAGGAAGATGGATGGCTCCTGGAAAACAAGAAGAGAAAATGTTAATTATCTGACAGCTTTCACAATGTGGAAAATTGTTTTGAAAGGCACTTTTTGGCATGATTAAAGGTTGTGGTAAATCTTAGATATTCAAAGAAAACTAAGCAGTTGAAACATGAGGCTATCACTAACTTCAGGGAAAACAAAAAGTTCTACCAGAATTCTTAGTTCCACTTAGTACTATGAACACTATTAACTGATAACAATGGAAATTTTAAACATAGAAAATTATTTAACCCAAAGTCAAGATGTAATTACAATAGAACACTGAGAAGGGAAGAAGGCGTATAAGTTATAATCCTCATCGTAAAAGTAAGATAGTTTATGTCTAGACTTGGTTAAATTAGATATTGCATATTATCAGATATTTACATTATTTAAAATCATGGGGGCAAATAGACTAAAAGAAACAGACAAAGGGTGGACAGTGATCGTCTCTGGGTAGCAGGAGGGAGATACAAAGGATTGAGTGTTTTGTAATAAGCTTTAAAAACAGTATTTGGCTTTTAAAAGTGATTGCACAAGATATTTCAATAAAGACATCATATTAAAAAACATCCATGTTCTGTGGGGGAGACGTAGCTCAGGATAGAGAAGTTCACTGTAGCTCATGAGTTCCCTGGCTGGAATCCAGAGGCACCGTGTAGTCCTCCTGTCTCCCTGTCTCCTTGATGCTTCTAGAACAACTCCCTGATCCAGGTCAGGGACTGGAGATTTCACTAATTTCCCCAGCTGCTCCCACCACCACCCTCCAAGATTAAGAAATAGATGCACACACTGCAAAGGCATCTTCAGATGTAAGTACTGCATGTGTCTCCAAAGAGGTTAGGCAAGATCTCTTCACGTTGTTGTTTTGTGGTGCAGAACAAAAGAAAAACAGACCAGTGAATCCTAAAGGTCCTTCCAGTAGTTAAAGTCGATGCTCCTTCCGGGTGCTGCTGTCACCACAGACTGAAGAAACCGGGGAGATGCAGGCATCTGAAGAGGTAAGGCTGGGGCCTCTGAGGTCTGGAGGCGGACCTCTCTGGGGTGAGTCTGGGAAGGAATAGATCGCCGGTTTCATCAGCTCTCTAGAGGCCTGTTTCAGCAGCACAAATATTATCAGCTCTCTAGAGACAAGTAGAAACTCCCAATGTGTTGTAGGAGTTCTGGGTGTGACCGTGAACGTGAAAGGTGCTTATTAGACACCCATACCAAGCAGGGGGGTATAGCTCAGGGGTAGAGCATTTGACTGCAGATCAAGAGGTCCCCGGTTCAAATCCGGGTGCCCCCTGCCCTATTGGTTTTCCTATTCACAGCTGTCGCCAAGATTCTGATTCCCTCTCATCCGTGCTAATTATGATCCTTCCTAAAATTGGAAGCCACAGGCCAGCCTTGCACAATGGTGACCTGGGTGGATCGCCGACACTAAAACCCTGGGTATCCCTCTTCCTCTTGGCACCTAGTCTTCCCCCACCCGCTTCTGTATATATCTCATTTCTTCAACTCTTTCGGGTCTTTAAAGAGAAGGCAAGGGCTCAAGCAGAATTCTGCTTGGCTTTTCCAGGGCAGACCAGAGTAGATAGAGCAGACATCCCAGGAACAGACAGTACATGGTAACCTTAAATGAACACCCTCAACCCTCCTTCCCACCGAAGCCAGTTTGGCACAGTGGAGCTGTGGTGAGACCTCCGGAGACAAATCCCAGCATCCAGGTTCTCTCCGTGTAGGACAGACATCTCCTCCGGGGACCTGGTTTCTCCCATGCCAAAGCTCACTCCCACCCTTGCGTCAACCTTGCGGGTCTAAAGTCTGGCTTGGCTACTCTAACGAGGGAGACAGGAATTCTGCAGTGTTGCTGCCGTAAACCCCAGCTATCACAGCTCTGCAACACTGTCTGAATTAGAGTCCATTTCTGTCTTCAGTGAAGGGAGAAAGGCGAGGGGCTGGGAACCCCGACAGGTGGGTAGTTTTGGAGACAGCTGGCCAGCTCTTGGGCTAAACCGAAAAAGCAATGGGAAATGGGTTTGGGGGGTTCTACAGGTGCCTTCGCTCCTCTTTTCCTCGCTAATGACCCCTCTAGGCACTGAGGCTTGGAAGGCTGCGGAGCTGAGGGAGGATGTCTTACCATGAACCAGGTCTGGCGACTTCCGGAAAGTCAGTTCTGGAAGGGGGCGGTGACTTCGTGTCACAGAGCTGAGTGTTACCAAACAGATGAAAGGTATTAATGATGTAACATTTATGGCATGGGGGTATAGCTCAGGGGTAGAGCATTTGACTGCAGATCAAGAGGTCCCCGGTTCAAATCCGGGTGCCCCCTTATTTGTGTGCAAATTCAGATAGTCCTTCCGCCTCCCTCCCCTCCCTCCCGCCGCCCCTGCCCACCTACCATCACGTGCTGCCGGGAGGTCGTGCACATACCGTCCATGTACACTCACCGACTCACTGAACACCGACTCTTGGCAGGTGGCAGGCACTTTGCCATGCTCTGCTGTTGGGAGGACAAGTTGTTTCTTGCATACACCTAGCAACAACAGGAAGACCTCGAGAGTTCCCGCGGGATGTCTGGTTTGATTCTAAGAGTGGCTGCGGCGAGGTAGGGAGTGTCACCCCGGACAAGTGGCTCCATCTCTTTTATGCCTCAGATTTTGCCTGTATAATGGGGGCGATCATAGTACCACCTCATAGGGTTTGCTTGTTTGCATGTGCGTGCGTGTGTGTGAGAGAGAGAGGGAATTGAAAGCAGTTAATGCTTTAAGGTAAATCCTGGTGAGTCTTATTATTTTTAATGTTTATTTATTTTTGAGAGAGAGAGTATGAGTGGGGAGGGGCAGAAAGAGAGGGAGACACAGAATCCGCAGCAGGCTCCAGGCTCTGAGCTGTCAGCACAGAGCCCGACGCGGGGGCTCAAACCCACGAGCTGTGAGATCATGACCTGAGTTGCAGTTGGACGCTTAAGTGACTGAACCACCCAGGCGCCCCAGTTTTGGACTATTTTGGAGAGTGTCTGCTAAAGGCAATAACTTTGGTCTTAGTGGATGTTGAAACCCCAAGGCCAACTTCCTCTGGAGAAGTTCATAAAACGAGGCCACCAGAGGCGAGGGGGCGGTGCTCGTGTCTCTGTTCCCTGGGAGAGGTGCTGGGGTTGGCATAAGCTGATTCCCGACGAGGAAGGAGTTCACGGGGCTTCTTACGCTGCTTGGATTTCTTTCCGGCCTCTAAAGAATTGTTCCCACAGAGCCCAATTTATGCAGTAGGAACCCCAGAGCTCCGCTGGGCTCTTATGGTTTGAACCGACAGCCCCTTTCTGTCCGTGGACTCCCGGATCAGTGAAAGATAAAGACCAGCCTCTGCAGCTGCCTTTAAACATCAAGGGAACAGAAGGGCATTGAATGGCAGCGGGGCGGCCGCCTGAACTTGCCTGTTCCTCTTGAATCAAAGTGGCCAGCGAGGCCGGGCTCTGCCGCGTGGACAGAGAAAGGGTGACCTCCTGGTGCTTGGTGAAAACCAAGGAAGCGCCGCAGAACCTCTCCCTGCTGTGTCCTGGATTGCGGGGGGCGGTGGGGTCGGCGGGGACAGTCGCTGGGGGGGCCTGGTGTGTCTGGGGAGAGAGCAGGGCAGGGAGGCCGCAGGGCTCAGTGCGCCCTGCTCTTGGTCTCGGCTTCACGCAGCTGCGGTTCAAGGCCACGCTCCCTCCTCTGAGCCCCACACGCACGCCGTCACCCCCCACCGCACCTCCGGGGATCCTCTTGGCCTGACTTGTCCCCTCTTCCCTGCGCTTTCTCCCATTTCCAAGGCCAAGGAGTCGACGGGCTCCTGGAGGCCTTTCGAGACTCTTCGTGGGTGGGAATGAAGGCTGGCGTCGCGGGCAGATGCCCCGCCCCCCCGGGAGACCCGCGACATTGGGAGCCAAAGTGGCCTGGCTCTGACGACGCTGCGGGCTCCTGAGTCAGACACGGACTCGGAGCCCGAACTAGCTTCATTCCAGAAGGTTCCTGCTCACCGCTCACCCACTTCCCGAGGGCGAGGGAGGCGAGGGATCTTGACATTTCACAACAGTTCAATGAATAGAATTGCGAGTGAGTCACTGGCATGGAAACGGGACCCAGAGGCCCTCCGTCCGCTGTCCGGTGTCCTAGACCTAAGCCATTATGTCCTGTCACCCAACAGAGGCGCGAATGTATCTTTACAGGAAGTACGTTTTCTGTGTCGAAGCCCCACCCGTGATTTGCCATCCTGAATGAGCAGGGCAGGCCTGGAGGCAGCAGGCAGCACCCCCCCCCCGAAAATGGATCTTTCCGCTGCGTGCTCCCCTCCCCCCATCTCTCCCTCTCCCTGGGCGGACAAAAGCCCAGAGAGCGCTCAGCCCTCGCCACTAAATTCTGCAAATGCTTCTGGTGCTGAGCGAGGGGCCAGGCCTGGGGGTCCAGAGGTGAGTGAAATCGAGTCAGGCAGACGCTTTCAGAAGCTCTTCTCGTGGGGAGGAGGGCTTGGCAACAGAAAATATTCTAGCGAGGAGGAAGCCTGGCCGCTCCTGGATGGACCCAGTGAGGTCCCTGCAGCGACCGAGGGGTGCGCTGGGTCCCGAGGGCGAATGCCAGGCAGGGGGTGGGAAGCACACGCACTAAGAAACAAACACGCGCCGTTTCTGGGGGTGCTTTCTGGGTCTCCAAGGTATGGGAGCGCGTGTTCGTATGCGCCTCTGGGTGCACGCAGGTGCATGCAGGGGTGCGCCTGGGCACCTGGAGGAGAGAACTATGCAGGGGAGAGGGTGGAGGGCATGAGACTGCGACCTCAGGTCAGGGGCGGACTTTCAACCACGGAAAGTCTGTAAGAGAGGGTTTGGAATTCTGACTTTGTTCTGTGGGTGACGGGGAGTCCTTCGGGCCGCAAAGGAGCAGCGAGGCCGGTTCCTTGATTTCAGGACGTCACTTAGCAGGCATTGCAGAGAATGTTGACACTGCTGAGTTTGCCAAAACACTGTTCTTGAACTGGTATTATTATTATTGTTGTTGTTGTTATAATTATTATTTTACTATTTATTTATTTGAGAGATAGAGAGAGAGGGAGAGAGAGACTCCGAAGCTGGCTCCACACTGTTAGCCCAGAACTCATGAACCATTGGGATCATGACCTCAGCCGAAACCAAGAGTCAGACAAGGGCCGAGCCATCCCGGCGCCCCCTGGTATTATTTTTTTGAGCACCTACTATGTGCTAGGACCATGCTGGGCAGTTTATCCGAAGTTACCGTATTGGTCACAAGAAATGTCTCGCTATTTAAGATGAGGAAACCGGAGGGAACTGAGTAAGAGCATGCCTGGTGACACACACGGAGCAAGGAAGGAGCTGCAGAGGAGAAAAGAATCCCAGAGGCGCTTTCGGGATAAAGCGTCCAGGCCCTGGCAACTGCCGAGATGGACAGGTTGAGGAACGGTGTGAGGAAGCGGAGTCGGATCCCGAAGATGACACTTGTCCCGAGGGAAATGCAGAGAGGCGTCAGGGAAGGTGGGAAGCCTCATCTGACTGAGGCTGGCGAGGGGGGCCCGCTTTCGGCCAGCGGAAGGGGCAAGCTGGGGAAAGAACGGAGTCGCTCGTGGGGACCAGAGGGCACACGGAGCGGCCTGCTTGGGAGGGAGGAGGGGATGGTTTTCTCTGAAACGGACGGGAAGGAGAGGGCAGAGGGGAGCTGAAGAGAGGGGTCTCTGAGGAATCGGAGGGCCCCCGGGGAGCCGTGGTCTGGCGGCGTCTGTCCTGTGTGTGGAGCGGAGGCAGCGTCTTGTCCTGGAGTCGCGCTGGAGTCGGGGACAGAAGTGGGGGAGGGAAGCATATGCTTGCGGAGCCCACGATCCAGACGAACGAGCTGGAGAGTCTGCGGTGGGGCAGGGGTGTAGTTTCACCGGAGCTGCGATCGGGTTCCGCGCCTCTGTGCCACCCGCGTTTTGGGGACCCTGAGAAAATTGCTGTCCGCTAGACACACGGGTCCCCACCCGGGTCGGCCCAGGAAAAGTGGTAAAGATTTTCTTCTCCAGCTCCCCGTTTTTTCTTCTACGCAAATGCCAACCCAAGGGGTCTTAGGTCGCTCTCGGTAGTAGCTAAGGTTGCTTGGTCCCTTGGTGTAGATCCTGGTGCCAGTGTCTGTCAGCCACACACGGACCATCTTTTGAGACACCCCATTGGTAAAAGAAATGTTAGCTCCACGGACTCTTAGGGATTTTTTTTTACCAGTTCGGTTCCAGGGTGTGGGGATCTCATCTCTCGACTCCAGGGTCTCTTCCGATAGTTGCCCAAAGAAGACAATAAAGGAGAGAAAAAGAACCTAGAACTCGCAGGACAAAGAAGATAGACTACTTATCTATTTATTTAGAGACAGAGACAGCACAAGTGGGGAAGGAGCAGAGAGAGAGGGAGACATAATTCCAGGTAGGCTCTGTGCTCACCACACAGAACCCAGGAAGCTGTGACGTCACAAACTGAGCCAAAACCAAGAGTCGGACGCTTAACCAACTGGGCCACCCAGAAACCCCAGAAGATAGACAATTTAAACCAAAATATAGTCAGGTTTAACTTTAAATATAAATGTATAAATGCCATAAGAAAACCACAAAGAATGTAACTAGATTAAAAAAAAAACTATAGGCTGTTCACAAGACATAGATAGAAAACATAAGGCTATAAATACGTTAAAAGTAAGAGTACAGATAAAAAAGACAATGACGACTATATATTGTGTTGCTATATTAGTATCAGACCAAATTCTTTTGAAGTAAAAATCGTTACCAGGGCTAAAGACAGTCATTTTGGATTGAAAAAAGTTCAATTCACCAGTTAGGTACAACAACGCTAAATTCGATGCATCTAGTAACAAAGACTCAAAATATATTAAGAGAAATTAACAGATTAAAAAGGAGAAATGGACAACCTTCCAATTGTGCGAAACCCTCTTTTGTGAATTGCTAGGACAATAGGACAAGCGGCTATGATATCAGAAAGATATGAGGGGCACCTGGCTGGCTCAGTCGGCTAAGCTTCCGACTTCAGTTCAGCTCATGATCTCAAGGTTTGTGAGTTCGAGCCCTTTGTCGGGGTCTGTGCTGACAGCTCAGAGCCTGGAGTCTGCTTCAGATTCTGTGTCTCCCTCTGTCTCTGCCCCTTCCCTGCTCGCAGTATGTCTCTCACTCTCAAAAATAAATAAACATTAAAAAAAAAGATATGAAAGATTTGAACGTGATTAACAAACATGACCTAATTAACACATAAAGAACCTTCTAGTCAACGATTATAGAACGCACGTTTTCCCCCCCAGTCACTCACAGAACATTCACAAAAATGGACCATATTCTGAGCACAAAGCAACTCATAACAAATTCCAAAGTATTTAAATCACAAGGAGTATGTATTCTGACCAAAATTAAGTTAAAATCCAATAACAACAAAAAATGAGAAAACCCAACAAATAGAAAATCCCCATCTTCTTGGAAATTTTCGAATTTTCTAATACTTCTCAATAATCCAGGGGTCAAAAAGGAAATCGCGATTGAAGTAGAAGTTAGAAAATATTTGAACTACGTGATGATGAAAATACTAGGTATTGAAACTTGTCCATTGTAACCGTAGCAGGCATGCACAGAGGCAATTTAAAGCCTTCCTGTGTCCACAGCATCATAAAGAGAAAAGATGAAAATGAACTAACTCTGCATCTATCCCAAAAGAGGTATAAAGGGACAGTAAGTAAATCCCAGGGAAAAATAAAGGAGTAATAAAGATTAATTAACGAAAGCATACATTGATTAAGTAGAAAACAAATATACAAGAGAGAGAACCAACAGAGCAAATGTTCTTTGAAATAAATAATAAACAGGATAACCCAGACAAGACTGACAAAGGAAAGAAAGAAAACACTAGTAATCCGTATAAGAGATATTCGAAAGGATACGTTACTACAATGTCCAAAGACATGAAAAAGATCGTGAGATTAAAAAAAAAGATCAGAAGCTTATATGATGAGTGACTTTTTGCCAATAAAATATAACATGTAGATGGCATGGGAAATTTTCTAGAAAAATACCCTTTACACACATAGAGTTAGTTAGGTTAGCAGGACTGAGCTGGGTCAGTGGAAAAATACAAGATTTTAGCTGAGAGTCGTGCGATAGAACACCAACTTCCTACACGGTAAGTGATAAAGCTCTTCACTCTCGGTCTCTTGTCTTCCAACAAGGTCATTTTCTTCACTTCGACTTCTGCTCTCCCATGATCCCCCCAAACCTCCTTGTAAATACGCGATGTACGTGTATCCATATACGGAGGGCCAACACGGATAAATCCAAGACACGTGAGGCTGGGTGGAAGAAGTCAGACTCAAAAGAATGAACCCACAATGGCAAACTAATCCATGGCGAAGGAATGGTGGTCAGCGTTGGGGAGAGGGGGCGATTGGGAAGGGGTCCAAGGGAACCCCAAAGGGTGCCAGAAATTTTCCGTATCTTGATTTGGGCGGCGGTTACGTGGGTGCGCGTCTACGTAACAGTTCATCGAGCTGCGCATTTCAGATCGGAGTACTTCGTGTAGATTCTACTTCACCAGAAAGCAAACAAAAACAAGTTACTTACATCTTTCTCTTCTAGAACGTCTTATTTGATTCACCTTCCAAAAATAAGTGATCATTTCTCAGTCTTTTGCTCCTTGAGTTTGTTTTCGTTTCTCCCTTTTAAGATACCCTTTGATTTATGCAAATGATTTCATAGGTGGAGGCTTGGCAGGTCAAGTTCCAAGGCTTACTATTTCTGTTGACTCTCATGAATGTTAGCTAGTTCCCTAGTACGATTTTAATTTTGTTGCGGAGAGTGACGCAGAGCTTCCTGTGCGGCGGTCCTGGTTCAAGTACTGT
>PITB01021270.1:0-29373 GCA_004024585.1 Paradoxurus hermaphroditus
GGGCTCGGGGACAGGCTCCTATCCTCCATAATGTGAGGAGATGGCACTTCCCCCGTCCTCCTCGTGGGGCCAGAGCGGCCTGCACGTGAGCTGGGGGCAGGGCGCCACGCGTGGGGCCCGCTCCCCGACACCCGCTCCCCCCCAGGCCATAGCACGTGGGCCGCGGAGGGCAAGGCCCGGCCCAGCTTCTCTGTGCCGTGGAGGCACAGTCCACAAACCATACACTTCGCATACTTAGAACACGCGTTTCGGTGGTTTTCCTGCATTCCCAGGCTGGAGCAGCAGGTGACGGGGCCGAGCCTCAGAAATCACGGCCTGAGCCCTCGCCCGCGTCAGCCACCGGCAGAAAGGGAACCAGGGGACCCTCGGGCCAGCTGTCACCGATGGTAAGAAGATGAAGGAAGTTCACACAGCAGAACTGGGGGAAAGGGCAGCCCCGTGGCCGGGGTCCACTAGGCGGAGAAGGGACCCACGCTCGCGAGGCACATCGAGGACGCCAGGACTCGGGCCTGCGCTCGGGCATGGGCAGAGCAAGGCAGGTGGCAGGTGGCAGGTGGCAGGTGCGAGGGAGGAAGGCCAGGCCGGGGATGGTCTGGCGACTGCGCCCTCTGGCCGCCCAGGGAGGCCTGCTGCACCCAGCCCTCCCTGCCCCTGGCTGTGACACTCCAAGCCTGCCTGTGACAAGTCCCACACATGTGACACACGCTCTCTCACGCACACACAAAGCACATATACACACGGGCAAACACACGCAGCACTGAGAGCACACTCCGGTGGGCGTGTGTACGCGACGGTGTACCCGGGCGCACACGCAGGTCACAAGACACACGCTGCACACACTCCCACGGACGCCCTCACAGGTGGGTGCACACACACACACCCTGGACGGTGCTGGCACGCATGTACACACACACCCACACACACCCTGGACGGTGCTGGCACGCATGTACACACACACCCACACACACCCTGGACGGTGCTGGCACGCATGTACACACACACCCACACACACCCTGGACGGTGCTGGCATGCACGCTGCACACACGCACACACACCCTGGACGGTGCTGGCACGCACACACACACACACCCTGGACGGTGCTGGCACGCACGCCACGCACACACACACACACACCCTGGACGGTGCTGGCACCTTGGAGGGTGCCTCCCCACTCTGCACGTCAGCCTCACGCGCCTGCACTTGAGCTTCTGTTACCGCACCGGCACGGGGAGCGAGCAGACCCCGCCCCCACCAGCGGCCGAAAGGCCTGTTATCCAGAGGAAGCCGTCCTGGGAGGGAGGTGGCCTCTGGGGACTGGACACAGTGCCTCTTTATTCCCGGCCGAGCTCGCTCGGTCAGCGTTTCCGGCCTGGCCCCTGCCGAGGGGCCTCAGGGACTGTGCTAGAACTGAGCCAGGCCAGCCTCCGCTGGTCTCGCCCCCGTGGGGGCCAGGCCTGCAGGGTCCGGGGATCCAGCTTCGGTGTCCCCCCAGGTCAGGGCGCTGACTGGCCCAAGGTCACGCGGCTGGAGAGCACCGGTTCCGGGCTGCCTGCCTGCCTGCCTGCCAGCCTGCGCGCTTGGGGCCTGCCCCGCCCCACTCGGTCTTCAAGGGACCCGCCGCCGCGGCACTCGGTCCGACGGGCTCTCCTGGACGGCTGGGCCCCCGACCCATCTTCTGAGACCTACACGTCCCACGTCCCCGCACAACACACACGCACACACGCCGGGCAGGTGCCGGCTCCGCCGAGTGTGAACAGGTGTCTGCTCAGATCGAAATCGCCCTCCGTCCTGCGAAGTCGCGGAGTGCCTGCCCCTCGGTCCCCACGGCGGCCTGTCCCCGGGCGCCGTCTAGCGTTTGCCAGGCTCCTTGGGGCCCTTCCACGGACCGGCTGGCAGCTTCCTGACCAGGTGGGACCCAGCGGCCCAGACTTCATAGCCAGCGTTCTCTATGAAGGCCCGAGATGGGTGCCCGAGGGGGGCCCTGGCCCGAAGCGCACAGCTCTGAGCAGCTCTCCCCACCTCTCGGGCGTCCCCTGGGAAACTCCAGGGTGCTCGGGAAGGAAGAACACAGACAGGCTGGCCAGCGGGCCCCCGGCCTCGGTCTCCAGGAAGGAAGCACCCAGCCGCTGCGCTCACAAGGCCGAGACTGCACGGCGCCCCCCGCAGCCAGGCAGGCGGGGAGAAGTGAGGCGCGGGGTCAGGTCCAGCCCCGCGCTGCCCTGCCTGGAGGAAGGCCCAGGCCTCACGACCCCACCGAGCTGGCCTCAGACAGTCCCTGGGGTCCCGTGCCTTTGACACGCGGCCATCCTTCCTCCCTGCAGGGCCTGCAGCCCCCGGGGCCCCAGCCCTATCTTCCTTCAGCCTTTCCCGAGCATCCACAGGGAAGATCCGAGGACGCGCCGTGCCTGGCGGCAGATGAGCAGGCTCAGCTGGAGTCTGTCCGACGCAGCCCCCCTCGCCATGCCGCGAGACACTCACTGCCCCCGAAGGGCCAGATGAACCTTCGTCTGGGCCCGCTTCCAGGCCAGGCACCCTCCTGTGCAGGGCGCAAACACACGGAGCCAAGCTAGTGCGGCCGGGCAGGAAGCACCTTCAGGGCGGGCGCGACTGATGTCCCTCTGGGAAGTAGAAGCCAGGGGAGCCCCAGACGCACATCTCACGGACTCGGATTTTCTTCTCTTTCAGACCACGAGACACCCCCGCAGCCTCCAGGAGCTCCTGCGTGGCTGCCCACACCCCTGCTCCCTGGGGGCCGGGGAGCAGCGCTGCATGGGCAGGACCCACCTGGCATCCCCTTCCCCACCCCACCCGCCCACCTCCAGCTCTGCCCGCCTCCTCCCGCCCTCCTGTCCTTGGAGGCCAGGTTCCAACGCCCAGCGCCAGCGCTAGGCAACACTCCCACCCATCATGCTCGGCCCGGTCAGCCCACACCAGGGAGGTCCCCATCCCAAGGCTGTGGGCAACAGGTGTGTCAGGAAAGCAGGAAAGGGCAGGAAGTGCCGAGGAGCCCGGGGGCAGGGTCCCCAAGAGAGGAGAGACCGGGAGGCGCCCAGAGAGGAAGGGGCTGGGGTCGCGGAGGCGGGGGGGTCGCGAGAAGGGGCAGGTCAGGGAATCACGGAGGAGCGTTTGCGAAGGGGGTGTCACACAGTGCTGGAGGGTGGCCGAGAAGCGCAGGGTCCAAGGGCGCCAAGGAAGTAAAGTTCGGGATCACTAAGGAGCTCCGGATGGGGGGGTCACCGTTAGGGAGGGGTCAGGGAATCACTAATGAGTGGGGAGGGGGTTACCGAAGAGGGAGGGAAGTAAAGGTTGGTGAGGCGCCGCGGAGGGTGGGGTCAGGGTTCACGCAGAGGCGGGTCGGGCAAGGGTCACAGAGCAGCACAGGGTCGGGGGTCGCGGAGCAGGGCGACTTCAGGGCTCCCAGCTGAGCCCGCGCCCGGCTTACGGCGGAGGGCGGGGTCGGGGGGTCGCTTAGGAGGGCGTGGTCAAGGCTCGCGGCGGAGGGCGGGGTCGGGGGGTCGTCGAGGAAGGCGGGGACAGGCCGCTGCGCTCCCTCCGCCCGCGGCCCGGGAACCCCGAACCCCCGGCCCCGGGCGCGGACGGCCGCGGGGCGGGGTGGGGGGGGCCGGGCCCGAGCGGGCCGGGGAGCGTGGCTCGGGCCGGGCGGGGACGGCGGAATCGGAGCGAGGGTCGGGCCGAACGCGCCTCACCTCCGACCTGGGTCCGGCCGGGCGCGGAGCCCGCGGCGCCTCCGTCTCTCCGAGCTTCGCCTCAGCCGCGCTCACTTCCGGGTTTCGGGCGCCATCTTGGGGGCCCCGCTCATTTCCGGTCATGCCGCGGGGCGGGGCCTCTGGTGGGCAGGGCACGGGCGTGGTCGTGGGCGGGGCCCCGGGGGCCCTGGAGGGCTAGGGCCACGAGTTCGAATCCCACCCTCTCCTGTTTCTGTTGGGACCGTGGCTCGTGGCTTGCTTACTTACGAGCCTCAGTTTCCCCCTCTGCCAACATGAAGATGGAATTGAGTCTGTGCCACTTCCAGTCCCCGTTCCATTCTTGCACTCTCACACCTGACCTTTAAGCCATTGAGTTTCTCGGAGAACCCAGATCTTAGCTCTAAAGCCCCCTCCTCAGATACTCCCTAAAAACCATCTGAAACGGCCCCGCCCCCTACCCAGTCATGCATTCTCCCTTAATTGCCTCCCCACCAATAGTTGTCTGCTCATTAATCTGTCTCCACCCCGATAGGGGTCCTGGGACCTAGCAGACCTGCCTGCGTGGAGCCCAGCACATGGTGGGGTCTGGTGAGTCCCAAGAGCCACCCCAAGAGAGAGCCGCTGAGATCTGGGTCACTCCCCAACCGGCTCCCTCCCCACTAGGGCTTCCAGGGTCCTGATGCAAACATGGCCGGGTTTGCTGCACTGCCAGGAAGAGGGCGGGACTCGGCTTTGGCACAGACGGTAGGTTTCCGGTGACTTGAACCTACTGGACCCACCGCTGAGTGGGCCAGGCCGGTTCAGGCAGATCCAGCCTGGGAGGCACCACCCTTTCCCTAGCTGGGTTGTCGGTAATGAAAGCCCCACCTCGCCACCAGCCAGAGGCCTCCTGTGCCCATTCCGGCCCCCTGAAATTAGAGGTTATCTCCCCATATGCTTGTTTACCTATTCAGTAAACTCATGGATTCTGCTCTCTGCCTGGCCTCGTGAGCCGGATAAAGCTGGGGCCCCAGAGAACTCAGTTCCCAGGCCTGCCCTCAGGAAGCTCCCAATCTAGGGGAGATGGAGGCAGGACCAGACACTTCCATCCGCAAGATGGGGCCTGGGGCCGAGGGAGGGGCGAAGTCTCTGCCTAACACATTATGGAGGAGGGGGCATTGGAGCTAGGGCTTTGAAGTTCAAGTAGGAGTTTGCCAGGTAGACAAGAGAAGGAAGGGCAGTCCAGGCAAAAGAAAACTTCACAGACTTGTAAGGGTCTGTAAAGGAGAGGAGTATGTTTAAAACCCGTTTGACCTACAAAAATCCGGGTCAGAGACTGCCTGTCACCAAGCCTACAAGCACAGGGGAGCGGACGGGGAAACGGAGGTCCAGAGAGGAGACATGACTTATTCAGAGTGAGCTCCGCTTTGGGTAGTTTTTGGGCAGTTTGGGTTGTAGCCTGACTTTGAAACTATTTTTCATAGCTCATGGAAATAAGTCGTATTGAGCAATAGGCAGTTAAAATTCAACAGCACGAAGAGGCTGACATGAGGGGATAGATGGCTTCCGGTGGCGTTTTCCCGTTTCCTCCCACACGGGGCCAGCCGCATGATCCGTGGAGCCCAGCGAGAACCGGAGCCCGAGAGCCCCTCGTTCAAACCGGAAGGATTTCAATATGGCGACGGCAGAACATTCACCGCAGCGCAGGTCCCCTCTGAACGCGGCGCCCGGGCCAAGCCCCGAGTCGCACGCCCGCGAAGCCGGCCCTGTTCCCGCCGCGGCCTTCCGAGGTCGGGGCCGCTATTACCTGTGTGTTGCTGGCGGGGAGACGGCAGAGCAGAATTGTCCCGTAGCCGGCGCGAGGTCACGGAGCGAGCCGCGGGGAGGCGTGGACTTGACCTCTGCCACGTCCACCTCGGGAAACCACAAGGTCTCTATGGGTAATTTTGCCTGAAGTGGGGGCAGTTTGCCCAGGCCGGGGTGGGTCCAGCCATCTCAGCGTGGAGTAATCTGCCAAGTCTGGGGATGTCTAGGGAATTAGTCAGATTTGGGGATTTCCAGGGAATTGCAAGAGGCGGCCAGGGACATGGCCCCGCACCTCGAGGCCCGGCCTGGAGGGCGGCCTCGCGGGCGTGCTGTGTGACCCTCGGAAAGGCACTTAATCTCGCCGTGCCTCCATTTCCCCACCTGCACATCGGGGGTGGGTATGAGAACAGTAGCAGCCTCCTAGCTTATGGAGATAGCAAAAGGAACTGTGCCCAGTAGTCGGGTATTATGAACGTTTCCAGGTGAGTTTCTGGCTCTTTCCTCACAAAAGTCCACAGAGTCACCCGAGTGAGCGTTCTGTGAGGTAGTGACAACGAGGAAGCCTGAGGTTGGAGGTCTGGAGAGGAGGGCTTTTTTTTTTTTTTTTTTTTTTTAAATAAATGGTGATAAAAGGTTGGGACGGGGGCCCCGACGGCCCCGGCTGTCATGGCTCGGGCTGCAGAAGTTGTCACCCTCCGAGGGTGGGAACATGTCCAGCTCGTCGGATGTGCCCAAGGTCCCCTCCTCCTGTGGGGACGAGGCTCGCGGAAGACTAGAGGTCTGTCTGCTGAAGGTCTGTGTTTGGTCAGACGGCCTCCCCCAGGCCCGCCCTCTGCCCTAGTCCCATGCAGGGACCCCCTAATATCCCTCCAGACAGTTTGACCGAGCTTGAGGAAGTCAGTCACCATATAAAATATAGGACCCTCTGTTAAATTTGAATTCCAGGGGCGCCGGGTGGCTCAGTCGGTTAAGCGTCCGACTTCGGCTCAGGTCGTGATCTCACGGTCTGTGAGTTCGAGCCCTGTGTCAGGCTCTGTGCTGACAGCTCGGAGCCTGGAGCCTGCTTCGGGTTCTGTGTCTCCCTCTCTCTCTGCCCCTCCCCTGCTTACGCTCTGTCTCTCCATCTCTTTCAAAGATAAATAAACATTGAAAAAAATTTTTTAAATTTGAATTCCAGATCCACGAAGAATAATTTCTTGTGATTCAGTACGTCGCGGGCAACATCTGGGGTGTACTGATGTGAAGGAAGCAGCCTCCTCCGCGTGCTTAAAGTTCGCGTGTGACCGGGAGTCCCGTTTTTATCGGTGAGATCAGGCCGCCGGCAGTGGGGAGACCACAGCGGGAACGGCGTCCCGCAGCCCGGCCAGGGCGCCCTCGGAACCTCCGTCTTCTCACCGGCCGGGTGGGCACGGCCCCGGGACCGACGCGCCTGCCTCCCGTTCGGGTGTGCTCACGGTGCGCCAGCGCCTGCCGTTTCCATGTGTCAAACAGCGGGAAAGTCGGACGGGACCGTCGGGTCCCCCGGGGGCTTCCCGGAGGGTCCCTGGGGAGATTCTTGGGCTACCCCGTCAGTTTCCCTCCTGGGAGGGACTCCAGGGCCGTGCCCCGCGTGCGGCCCGGGAGACCGACCGAGGCAGCGGAGGGCTCGCCCAAGGAGCGAGCCCCCCGCCCCGGACCTGGGCAGGTGAGGTGCGACAGGTGGGCCGCAGGGCCCTGCCCAGGGGGTGGGGGCGGGGCCGGGGCGCTTCCTGTTTCTCCACATTCTGGAAAGCCCCGGCGTTCCCCGGCAGCGGGAGCACCTCCCCGCCTGCCTCCCGGCGCTGGGTCCGTCACCACACTTCTCCTTTCTGCACCCACTTCCCCTGGCTGCCCCCCGGCCCCTGCGGCTCTGCCCCTGCCTCGAAGCTCGCCTCTTACCCCGCCTCCTCCTTTTCCCATCCCTCCTCCTGCGCCCCTCTTTTCTCTCCCTCTCGAGCCCTCCCCGGAGTGTAGAAGGGGAAACTGAGGCAGGAGCAACCGGCCGGCCCCGGTCTCCCCAGCCGTGCCCGTACGCCTCTCCCCTGTAACTCCTCGTCTCCCCCAGCGGACCCGCCCCGCCCGCCCGCCACCTGCCTACACGCAGGCCCACCTGCCGCTCGCCGGTTCTGGAGTCTCGAGTCTCGCAGAGGCCCACCAGGGCTGCCTCCCAGCCTGGATGACAGGACGATGGCAGGGAGCAGCAAACCTGTCGGGCGGGTCTGAGATCCGCCCCGGACAGGACTTGCCACCCCTGCACCGAGGCTGGGATGTGGCTGAGCGCCCCCCAGGCCGGGCGAGGGCCGGCCCCTGAGGTCGCGAGCTTATGGAGCCGGCAGGAAGGAGAAGGAAGAGGGGAAGGACTGTCGGGGAGAGGGCACAGCATGTGCAAAGGCCCCAAGGAGAGAGAGCCTCCAGGGAGTCCGTGCGGCTGCGGGGCTGGGGTGGGGGAGGGGGTGTCCAGGGCAGCAAGGGAGTGAGACTGGGAAGGGCCAAGTGGGCTAACGGTGGGCGGGGGACGTGTGGCTGGAAAGCTAGGGCAGGCCTTTATCCTGGGGCAGTAGGGGGCCTTTGAAGGTGATGGAGCAGTGGGCTGCGGTGGTGAGGGTGGGGCTGGAGGAGGCCGCATCTACCCGAGTGTACTGGAGGGGGGGACACAGGGACCACGTCTCAAGCTCCTCGGGTGGCAAGACTGAGGTCCGAGGAGGCCGAGTTGCTGCCCCGAAGCCAAACGAGGGAGGCACGCCCACATTTCTTTCTGTCAGGGTCTACAGTGAGCCAGGCTTGAGTGGGCAAGAGCCGAGGGGGTGAGGCCCCGAGGATGCCCCCTCACCCAGTACTCACCCCCAACCCCAAGTCAGAGGGGCACTTGGCTTGGCTCTGTCCCCAGCGCCGTGGGGCACAGGCGAGCGCAGGATGGAAGTCCGGGCATGGGAACAGAACACGCTCAGCGATGTCCCAGGCTGCTGAGGAGCGGGACATCCCCCCCCCCCGCCCCCCACCGTGCAGCACAAGGCACTAGCCCTCCCCAGGCTGTCCTCCTGCCCAGCAGCCAGCCCTGAGCACAGCAGTCACCTGTGCTGGGACTTCCTGAACCTTCACCTTGGGCCTGCCCTGCCCTGAAGGGGAACTCCAGGGCACCTGGGGCCTGGCTGACTCACGTTCAGGTCCCAGATACATGACAGGGGCTCGGCTCCTGAGGGACAAGGGATGCAGCGGGGGGGGGGGGGGGGGTGGCATTTGGAGAACTTCAAGGGACCCCACCATCCTCCGTCCCCCAGGCTGAGGAAGAAGCCAGAATCCCCAGCCTTGGGGCACCCGGCTGGCTCAGTCAGTAGAGCACGGGACTCGATCTCAGGACCCTGAGTTCAAGCCCCACATTGGGCGTGGAGCCTACTTAATTAAAAAAAAAGAAAAAAAAAAAGAAGAACTTATAAAGAAAACAGTCAATCGAGCTGGCAAGGAGAGGAGTGACGGACGACACCGCGGGGCTGCGCTTCTACCCTAAAGTCACAAATACGCTGGCGGATCAGGATCAGGGCTCCGGCTCTGACGCCCGGTCCCCGTACTGTGAGATGTGTGGGCAGCGGGGGCCCCCGATGCGACCGGACGGGAGGGGCACGCCGCCTCTGTTCTCCTCCTCCCGAAACCCCTCGCCCCGGCCTGACCCACAGAGGAACACCGGACGAACCGCGAGCAAGGGACATTTTATAAAATACCCAACCTCAACACTGTCCAGTCTTCACACTCAGGGAAGTCTGATAAACTGTCACACCCCAGAGGGCCTAAGGAGACATGTCAGCTGGATGTCATGTGGGGGTTCCTGGTGGGGTCCTGGTGCAGAAAAGGGACATTAGGGGGGAACTACAGGATCCTTTTTTTTTCTTTAACGTTTATTTATTTTTGAGAGAGACAGAGACAGAGCAGGAGCAGGGGAGGGGCAGAGAGAGAGGGAGACACAGGATCCGAAGCAGGCTCCGGGCTCTGAGCTGTCAGCACAGAGCCTGATACGGCGCTCGAACCCATGAACCACAAGATCATGATCTGAGCTGAAGTCAGACGCTTAGCCAACCGAGCCCCCCAGGTGCCCCTGTAAATAAAGTTTTATTGGCACACGGCCGCACCCGGTTGCCTACTGCAGCCAAGCCGAGACCACCTGACCCACAAAGCCAAAAATGTTTACCATCTGGCCCTTCCCGGGGACACTTTGCTGGACCCTGGTCTTGTCAACAAAGCAGGTCACACAAGTCCGGAGTAATGAAGAAGTTGTGGTGTTTAACTTTCTATGTGATACGTATATACAACAAGGAAGTTCTCTTTTTTAATGTTTATTTATTTTGAGAGAGAGAGAGAGAGAATGGGGAGAGGCAGAGAGAGAGGGAGAGAGAATCCCAAGCAGGTTCCGCACTGTCATTGTGAAGCCCGATGCGGGGCTCGAACCCACGAACCGTGAGATCATGACCTGAGCCGGACTCATACGCTTATCTGACTGAGCCCCCCAGGCGCCCCAAGAAATCTTAAACACATGGAGATTTGTTGCTAACACATCGGTGACAAACGTCCCCCGCTAATGTGAGACGCGCACGGCCAGGGGAGGGCGCCGGGCTGGCCCCTGCCTCCGCCCTGCCTCGGTGCTGCGGGGGGCTCTCCGCCCCGGCCCTGGCCAGCTGCCAGCGGTGCTCCCTGCATCCAAAAGCCCCTGCTCAAGTCTCATATCCCGCCTCGCTTACAATCTTTTGGCTGCGAGTGACAGAAACTGAACTGAAACCAGCTTTTCTCTGTAAATGGGAATTTTTTATTCTGCGTCCTAAAAGGTCCAGGGATAGACCCGGCAGCGGGCCCTCCCCGCCAGCCCTCCTGACATTTGGGGCCGGACGGATCCGTGTGTTGAGCAGCCTTCCGGGTCCCCAGCCACCAGATCATGCCCCGGCGTGACAGCCACAGATGTCCCCAGATACCTTTATGTTTTATCCCAAACATAAATATGTCTGTGTACCAAGGAGAACGAATCTCTCAGGCTCACGAGAACATGAGTGGATCTCAAGTGAATTCCGCGGAGCAGAGGAAGCCCGCCGCCTCACTGCGTGATTCTGTCTGCGTGACATCCGGAAGAGACCGAGCGTTAAGGGGCGGCACCCGATCCTTTCCTGGGAGGGAAGGCAGAGGGAAGCGGCGGCCCCCACGGAGGGCGTGAGGGGGGCTTAGGGGAAAAGAAAATATTTTATGGCTCAATTACGGTGGTGATTACACACTTCCACCCCTTAGTCCAAATTCAGAAAACTGTCCCCTTTGTAATTCTCAGCACGCTGCTGTGTTAGTGTCCTAGCGCCACTGCGACAAAGGACCACTCACTGGGTGACTTGAAACAATAGGAACTCCCCCTCTCCCCGTTCAGGGCTCTGTGTGGCGGGGCCGCTCCCCGAGGCCCCGGGATGGTCCTTCCCGCTTCTGCCAGCCTCCGGGGGCTCCGGGCAGCCCGGGGCTTCTGGCCGAGAATCCTTCCGTCGCTGCCTCCATTGATACCTGGTCCTCTCTGTCAAATGTCCCCCGTGCGTCTTATGAGGACAATTGTCATTAGATCTAGGGCCCACCTAAGGAATCTAGGGTGATCTCAGTAAAGACCCCTGGCCCGATTACAACAGCAAGAACCCTACTTCCAAGTGAGGTCACATTCACAGGCCCAAGGAAGTGGGACGGGGACGCCTCGCTCACGGGCCACCATTCAAGCCACTAAAGCTCACTTAAAATTAGAGACACCAGGGGCCACCTCGGGACACCTGCTCCCAAATACGTCAGGTGCACACTCTCCTGGGAGCGGTTCGAAGCAGGACCCCAGGCGTGCTGCCCTTTCATCCATAAAGGCTTCAGCGTGTGTCTCTAAAGCAGACTCCCAACTGGGGACAGTTCTGCCCCCAGGGGACACCAGGCGATGGCTGGGGACACCTGTGGTCAGGACCGGGGGCACTGCGGGCATCGCTCGAGTGGGGCCTGGAGATGCTGCCCTACCCTGCAGTGCCCAGGACCCCCGGAGAGGATGACACCAGCCCCCCAGTGTCCACAGTGCGGGGGAAAGGACGGCCAGCTGTCGGGGTGTGACTCTGGGCATCCCTGCCCTGTCTGTGACCAGGTGTGTAACAAAGTCCAACAAGGGGTGACAATGACGGCCCGAGTGTCACCGCCCTGAGGGATCATGTGTGGACTTCGAGCCCTGTGGTCCTGACATTTCATCATTCACACACATTGACACACGTGCAGACACAGACACGCTCACACACTCACACAGACACGCTCACTCACAGACGCGTGCGCCCCGTCCGGAAGCCCAGGCTGCAGTGCCTGCCTGCCCCCTGGCGGCCGCGGAGGAGCCCGCACGCCCGCCACCAGCCGCAGCCACATCCTACCCTGGAACGGTGGCTGGATTCCCAGTGGGGGCTAACTTCAATTTGAAGGACCGCCCTGGCTCCTGGGGCCCCTATTCTATGGACGTGGGCCTGAGCTGGGTCCATGGAGAGGGATGGGCCTGGGGTCAAGAACCCGACATTTGGGGCGCCTGGGTGGCTCGGTTAAGCATCCGACTTCGGCTCAGGTCATGATCTCGCGGTTCTTGAATTCGAGCCCCGCGTCGGGCTCTGTGCTGACGGCTCGGAGCCTGGAGCCTGCTTCGGATTCTGTGTCTGCCTCTCTCTCTGCCCTTCCCCTGCTCATGCTCTGTCTCTCAAAAATAAATAAACATAAAAAAATTATCAAAAGAACCGGACATTTAAGAGACCTGTTGAGTGGGTGGAGATTCCAGACAGAGCGGCCAGCCGGGGGCGTGGCCTGGAGGACCACTGGCTTCCTCGGTCCTTGGTTTGGGGAGGGGGTAAAGGGAGTCAGAGCTGGGGGGTGGGGGGGGCGCTGCAAGGGTGCCAGCTGGGCCCTGTGTGTAGGGGGTTCTGGGGGGGCAGGAGAAATGAGGGGTGTGAGGGAGGAGATGAAGGCAGAGGCAAGGCCTGAGCCCCGGAGGGGCCAGCGGGCCCCCACCTATAGCCTGGGGTCCCCACTTATTACCTGGGGCTACCGTTTATAATCTGGAGCTCTCACCTGTCAGCGGGCCCCTGTCTGTGAACCAGAGCCCTCCACCTATGATCCGAGGCTGCCTACCGACAACCTGGGGTCCCCCACCTGTAATATGGGGCCCTCCATAACCTTGCCCCCCACCTATAACCTAGAGCCTCCACACACAACCTGGGGGCCCCCACTAGAACCTGCCTTCCCCGCTCCACTGCGGCCCCGGACAGGTGGCTTCCTCCCTGCAAGCCTCAGTCGGCTCGCCTGGGGGGAGAGGGCACCTGGGCTGAGATTGGACTTTTCGAGGGCTCCTTCTGCAACGGTCACCGAACATTCCCCGAGTCCCTTCTGTGTGTCCTGTACCTGAGGAGGGGGCGTGGGCTCTGGGAAGGAGTGTGAGGCCCGCAGGCACCCAGACAGTGAAACACACTCCCAGGTTTCAAGATTTTGGGTGTGAGCCGGCAGTGGAAGAGACGGAAGATACCAGAAGGGATCTGAGTTGGGCAGCGTCGCCTCCTGTTCTGTTTCATGGGCGATGTTATCTTCCGGAAACGTTCGGTGGAAATTCACCAACCGAAGATCCAGGCCTTAATTGTTTTTGTTGAAAAATTTTTCTGACTGCAGATTTTTCTTCCGTTTTGTTTTTTAATGTTAATTGTATTTTTGAGAGAGAGAGAGAGAGCACAAGTGGGGGAGGAGCAGAGAGAGAGAGAGAGAGAGAGAGAGAGAGGAAGACACAGAATCCGAAACAGGGTTCAAGCTCTGAGCTGTCAGCACAGAGTCTGACAGGTGGCTCGAACCCACGAACTGCGAGATCACGACCTGGGCCGAAGTCAGCGCGTCACTGACTGAGCCCCGCAGGCGCCCCGCGCTACAGACTTTTCTTCCATCGACAGAACATTATGAGGGAACTCTCAACTTACTGTTCTCAAGGCGTTGGTCCATTTCAACTAAGATGTTGAATTTACGGGCAAAGGGTTGTTTCTAGTATTTAATGCTTTCCGAGATTTTTTTTTTTGAGCAGCAGACAAAAATTTATTAGAGTATTATAAGCCCCGAAAGGAAGGATAGCAGGAAAGCTCTCAGAGAGGGGACGTTCGAAAGCGAACGCTCCTGCTTTTTAAAACCTTTTAAAAAATGTTTATTTTTCTATTCTGAGAGAGAGAGAGATACGGAGCAAGCAGGGGCGGGGCAGAGAGAGGAAGACGATCTCGAGCCGCCGCTGCGTGGAACCCCACGCAGGGCTCACGCTGAGGACTCAGGAGCTCGCTGCCTGAGCCGAAATCAAGTGTCGGCGGCCGAACCCGTTGAGCCGCCCAGTCGCCCTGCTTTTTAATATCTCTGGGGTCTGCAGTGGTGTCCCTTCTTTCATTCCTGATATTAGTCATCTTTTTTTCTTGGGGAATGTAGTTCGGAGCGTCGTCATTAAAAAAAAAAAAATCTTTTCAAAGAACAATCGTTCGGCTTCGCCCATTTTCCCTATTCTTTTTTTTTTTTTTTTTAAGTTTACGGTTTTTTTTTTTAATTTAATTTTTGAGAGACAGAGCATGAGCGGGGGAGGAGCAGAGAGAGAGAGGGAGATACAGAATCTGAAGCAGGCTGCAGGCTCTGAGCTGTCTGCACAGAGCCCGACGCGGGGCTCGAACCCAAGAACCGTGAGATCATGACCTGAGCCGAAGTCGGACGCTCAACCGACTGAGCCCACCCAGGCGCCCCTCATTTTCCCTATTCTTTTTCGATTCCATTTTGCTGGCTTCCGCTCTGGTATGAGCGGCCCCTTCTCGGCAGAATTTTGGGGTTTGCTGGTCCTGCTGATGTGGCGCGGGCCCCCCTCCCCTGCAGAGTCACGGCAGTCCCCTCCATGGGTCCCCGAGTCGGGGATGGCGCTGCTCCCGAAGTTCCCACTTTCCTGGCTGTCGCGCGCCGGGGGCGTCAGGAGATGCGAGGTTTGAGCCGAGGAAGAATCCGGTGCTGGGCAAGGAAGGGCGGTGTTTTCAACCTCGTCCGCACGCTTTGTTCGCTCTGCACCCGGAGCGCTCTGAGGGCGCCAGGGCCTGTGGCCTGGAGGTGCCACTTTGGGCCACGCTTTTTTTAATGTTTATTTTTGAGAGAGAGAGTGAGAGAGCGCGAGCGCGCAGGGGAGGGGCAGAGAAAGAGAGAGAGAGAGACACGCAATCCAAAGTACGCTCCATGCTGAGCAAAGAGCCCGACGGGGCTTGAACTTAGGAGCCGTGAGATGACCGGAACCAAAGTCGGACACTTAACCGATTGAGCTGCTCTACGCCCACCCAACGTGGGGCTCGAACTCACAGATCCCCAACAGCGGGGCTCGAACGTTCCACCGACAGAGCCGGCAGGGCGCCCCTCCCTGGGGCTACTGGGTGACCCTTGCCCCGGCCTCCGAGGAGTCCGTGGTGAGGGGCCCCTCGAGGGCTCCGCCCGCCGCACAGCCGTTCCCAGGTGGCCGTTGTCGTTCTCGACCTCCGACGCCAGCCCCGAGCCCCTCAGAGGTCGACGCTGCAGGTTCGTCTCCCCGCGCCCGCTTCCCGCCAACCCCCCTACCCCACGACGGGCGCCTCCGCGGGCCAATGAGCCAAGCTGTATCCACCCCCCGGGGCGGGGCCGAGAGTGAACCAATCCCCGCTTGGGCGCCTGCCTGGGTCCAAACGGCCCAATCGGCAGCGGCGGCGGGTCGGGTCGCGGGGGCGGTGCCTGGCGACTCAGCCAATGAGCGGGCACGTCAGCGGCGGGAGGGGCGGGCCCCCGCGGCGGGCGTGCGGCGGCGCGGCGGCGCAGGGCGGGGGCGGGAGGTAAACAAGATGGCGGCGGCGTGTCGGGCACGGAAGGGGGAGGCGGCCCGGGGCGTCCGCGACTGAGGCGGGGCGCGGGTGGCAGCGGCGGCGGGCGCCGGCCGGCTCCGCGCCGCCTTGCATGGGCTGGGCCCCCGCGCCGCCCCGCCTGCTCCACACGTGCGGCGGCTGCGGCGGGGGCACGCGCCGTCCGGGCCCCGGCGGCCTCGGGAACCCCCGGCCCGGGCCTTCGGCCTGCGCCGCCTCAGCCGCCCGGAGCCCTGCGGGTCCCCGCGCCCCGCGGCCCGCGGCCGACGGCGTTCTCGGCGGAGAGCGAGCGCGGGCTGCCGTTTGGGGCGGGGGACGCCCGCTCCGGGGTCCCAGGCCGGTGTGGGGGCGCCCCGGCGGCGGCCGGCTCCGACGGAAGTTGCTCCCCGCGGCGGGAGGGCTCCGGGCAGCCCCCCGGCGCCCCGACGCGCGCCTGGGGCTGGCGGGGTCGGACCTCCGTGCCCCCCGCGCCTTCCGGACAGGCACCTGCCGCAACCTCGGGCCCCCGGGACGGCGGACCCCGCCGGGAGCCGCCCCCAGCAGCGCGCCCGGCCCCCAGCGAAGCTCCGCTGCCCAGCCCGGGGCCCTGGGGCCGGCGGGCCGCCGCGGGGCCCTCTCTGGGCGCGCGCCACGGCCTGCTGGTAATGCCCGTCCCGGAGAAGACTTGGTTTGGCCGCAGCGGTGTTTGTCCGAGGGTCTAAAGTCCCTGGAGGATGACCTAGCACTTGGAAGCCCCACCGGCCTCCTGAGGGCCCCCGTGGACGCGCCGGCCCGACCCGAAGCTGCGAGGCGGGCAGGCACCCAGACTTGCGACCCTCCGCGCCCGCGGGTGCCGGGGTTCTGGGCCGGGTGCGCCTCTTGAACTCACGACTAGTACAATCGTTTCTTTTCGAAGAAGGGTTTTCCTTTTTTTTTTTTTTTTCTTTGCGTTTTTGTTGATTTTTGTTTTTTGGGGTTTTTTTTTTTTTCTTGGAGAAGGGAACTTTAGGGGGACAAAAGGAAGAACCTCTTATCGGGGGGGAATAATAGATAAGGGAGCTCGGGGACCGCCCGCCGGAGGCCAGGATGGACGTGGCCGACGCGCAGCAGCTGGGTCTGTTTACGGAGGGGGAGCTGATGTCCGTGGGGATGGACACGTTCATCCACCGCATCGACTCCACGGAGGTCATCTACCAGCCGCGGCGCAAGCGGGCCAAGCTCATCGGCAAGTACTTGATGGGGGACCTGCTGGGGGAGGGGTCCTACGGCAAGGTGAAGGAGGTGCTGGACTCAGAGACGCTATGCAGGAGAGCCGTCAAAATCCTGAAGAAGAAGAAGTTGCGAAGGATCCCCAACGGGGAGGCCAACGTCAAGAAGTAAGTGTGGGCTTCCTGGGTCGGCGAGCGGCCAGCCAGCAAGGTCGGTCATCTTCCGTCCTTCCTTTTCTTCTTTCCTTCCTCCTCCCTTCCTTCCTCTGCCCGTTCCTTTCCGATTCCGAGGTGGCCAGCCCGCCCCTGTGTCCTCCTTGCCGGAGACTGTGCCATTGCAAACCTGCTTCGTTACTTTCTGGAAGTCGGGCCGGTTGCAGCCGGGTGTCCCGTTTCTTCGGATGCGGTGTCAAAGCCTTTCCGGAGGGGGGCGCGCCCCCCCCCCCACCTTCCCAGCTGTCCAAAGAATTTAGGTGCCCAGTGGAACCAGCCCGTGTTTATTTGGCCCTGAGGATCTGTGTTCCTAAGCCGCCACCGGCAGGTTTTCTGCGCCGCGCGCAGCTGTCACCAGGGCCAGGCGAAATGCGACTTGTTTATCCTGTTGGAGGGGAGCCCTGCGGTGGCCAAAAATAATTGTTTGCACTGGCTTATCGGGCAGCAGGGGGTAACGCGGCCCTTTCTCGCTCAGTTGGGACGTGACACCAGACACCTCGGTGACTGCAGGCCCAGGTGACTCCCCGGGAGAGGACTCCCGCTCGCTCGCGGCCCGGCAAACTTTTTACCGAGACTTTCCCGGGCGCTTGCGTGCGGGAGGCTCCCCGCCGACGGTGGGAGCCCGGTCTCCATTCCTCTTGCTGGATCAGGAGGGGGCGCCCCTCCTTTAGGCTGCCCCCCCGCCCCCCGCCGGGACCCCACCCCGCCTGGGCTTGTGCTCCTCCCAGCCTCCGGTTTCCAAGAAGGGGTTTATCTCACGGGCCAGGTGGCGGGACTGACTGACGACCTTGGACGTCCCGGCGTCGGCCCTCCGTCAGGCCCATCCTGGAAAGTGCTGCTCCCCTGTCCGCTTGCACCTCTCTCCCTTCCTGGCCCGGCCCGCTCTCACGCAGGAGCCGACCTGGGTCTGGGCGTGGTGAAATTGTGGCTGGGCCGGAGGCCGGAGACCGGACCGGCTCCCGTGCCCCGGCTAGTCGGCTTACGGTGTGGTCCAGAGGCGGGCCGGGCCGTATCTCCCTCAGGCCTTGCTGGCTTCCATGCCCCCGCCTGTGGAGAAGGGATGGCAGGTGCCCGAGCGCCGGCGGGTCCGTTCTCTGTGCCGGTCCCTTACCTGTGACGTGGGGTTGGACAGGGGCCACCTGCATGCTGGGGGAGACTGGGTGGGGGGCGACCGGCACCCTCGTGAAGTCCAAGTGACCCCTCGCCCCTGAGTCAGAAACCAGTCGACTGCTGCCTTCTAGGTCGTGTTTTCACGTTTTCTCGTTAAGCCAGAGGCACCAGGGGCTTGTGTGGCCCAGGCTGCCGGCACTTCTGCAGGGTGTGGGGTGGCGAGCTCCTGGTTCTTGGATCCTGCCTCTGGCACAGCCCCTCTCCCGATGTCCAGGGTCCGTCTTTGTCCTGCCGGCTCCTCCTCATCCCCTGACATGTCCTGGGAACAGGGCGCATGGCTGAGCGCTCCTGGTTGGAGGCAGCATGGGTCACCGAGTAGCTCTGGGGCCGGGCCCTGGGCTCCGTGCTGCTGTGGCTCCCCCAGGCTCTTGGGAGCAGCACCCTGAGGTTCCCAGAGCCCTGCTCAAGGGCCTGGGCTGGGTTCCGGCACCAGCTGGTCCGTGGCGAGTCCCCCATGCCCACCCTGCTGACTGTCCCGGGGCACCTGGGGGCAGCAGAGCTTCGAGGCCCCAGGACTCTGCGGACCCCCGCTGGGACGGTGGGCGAGCGCCTGCCCTGCTGAGACACAGTGTAGGTGTCATAGAGGCACTCGGTCTGCCAGGCGTGGTGTGAGTTCTGACACATGCACACACCCAAGGTCAAGTTAGAGGGCGTTTCACCACCTCTGAGAGCTCCCTGTACTCGTGGGGGACATGAATGACCGAGACCTGGCCGGGGGGTCGCTGAGCCCCGGGATCCCAGTCTCCGTGCTCCTGAATAGTCAGCCAGGTCCCTCGGTGTCCGTCAGAAGAACCCGAGGGGAAACCGAGGCCAGGGAAGCGGGAGTGGTTGGGGGTCCCCAGCTGGCTTGGCCGTTAGCATAAGGAGTCCCAGCTGCTGGGCCCCGTGCCAGCCAGTGCCCATGTCATCAGCTCAGGGCCGGGCTCTCAGGGGAAGGAAAGGGGTGTCCTTGCAGGGGGAGGTCTGTGCTCCGCGGCCGGCCGTGCTGCCAGCCGGCTGCAGGAAAAAAGGCTCCTTTGTCTTTGAGAGGCTTAATAAACCCCAATAGCTTTTCTCCAAGTGAAGTGTGCGGAACCGTCCAGACAAGCCTTTGGAGTCTGGGCTTGGATCAGAAGCTTTTTTCTTACAGAATGACGGCTGTGATGAGGTGGTGGGGGCGGCCCGGGATGTCCCTCCCGGCTTGTGGCTTCCTCCCTAAGGACTGCCGTGGCTTTGCACTTGCCCCTCTCCCCTTCTCGCTTCTGAAAACTAGCGTGTTCTTATTACAGAGTGAGAAAGTTTCAGAAAGCATCAAGTGAAGAGAACAAGAAGGAATCACTTGTGATCTTATCTTCTGCGTTTCCTTCAAGTCTGTTTTGTGTCGTTTTCAGTCTGTCCAAGCACTTTTTATGCATCCCCGTCGTTTCTAGGAAAAGTTGTTTTTTTACCTGTTATTTGTTTTTGTAACAGGCAGCAGCGTCACGACTGACCCCGTAAGAGCTGGGCAGGGGCTGTTTGGCGGGGTCCCCCTCGCGCCCTCTCCTCTGGGGGCAGCGGGGTGACCCTCGGGCCTGTGCCCCGCCAGTGGCGGGGGTGTGTACGTCCTGCCCGCTTGGGCACAGTTGTCTCCGGGCGGTGCGCCTCCGTGCAGGAGCAGCGGGAAGGCCGCCGCGGGCAGGCAGCAGGTGCGCCACCCGGCGGCTGTGCCCACGACCGCGGCAGACGCTGTGGCTCGCGTTTCAGAGAGGTGGGCGCGTCACAACATGTCCTTCGGGGGCCTCTCTCGGTCAGCTGGTTGGGAATGCAGAAGCCTCTTGCTGCTCGCTGGCTTGTGAAGTCGTGGGGCAGTCACTGTGGCCCCTCGGGCTGTGGTTCCTGGACCCCTGCCCGTCGTCGGGTCCCCACGACAGGTCTCCGTGGTGGTCTTGTTGGGGTGGCAGAACTCCGTGGCTGGCCCTGACCCACCTCGTGCTGGTGGCTCCGTTTGCCCTGTCGGTGAAGTACTTTTTGCCACCCACTGTGATAAGTGCAAGGGTATTTGAAGGGCGCGTCACCACAAGTGGAGTTTTGGGGTCACAGCGAGTGTGTGTGTGAGCGCGCCCGATAAGCTGTGTCCAGACTGCCGGCTCCCCCGCCTCCCCAGCCAGTCTCGGCCGGCCGGTTGCCCCGTCCCGCGCCAGCACCGGGAGCCGCGCGTGGGTCCTGAGCGCCCGGGCGGCGGCTCTGTCCGCGGTGCCGGGCTTCAGGCTGGGGCCACCTCTCGGTGACTGGCAGATAGTTGGATCTGGGTGGTGAATGGCTGGGATTGTAGTGTGTCCAGGATCAGAGTCCTGGACTTTGTCGCTTCTTGTTCTCGTCCCAGGCGGCCTCGACCAGGCGCCCCGCCCCGAATTAGGAAGGGTCCCGCTGCTAGCAGGGCTGGCTGGCCGCCTGCCAGAGGTGGCAGCAGGAGGGCGTGGTCTTTCCCCTGCAACTCTCAGTGACCGTCCTGGCGCCCTCCTGGGTGTCCGTCCGCTCCTTCGCTGGCTCGGGGGCTCATTCGGAAGTGTGGGAGCTTGGGGCTGTAGGGTCGTGAGCCAGGCCTCAGAGCTTCCGGATCCGCCATGTGGTGAACTGCAGTTTTTTCTCTTAACGCTTTATTGATACGGAGCTCAGGTACCAACATTTATGGTGTTAAGGTGTGAGTCGGTGGCATTCAGTACTTACACGGATTGTGACACTCTCAACACTGCATAACTGGGGAACGCTCCATCTCCTCAAAACCAAGCCCGTCCCCATCAGCCAACACCTCTCCCCGGCCCCCAGGAGCCCCCTTCCTGTCCGTGGATGGGCCTGTTCTGGACGTTTCACGCATGTGGACTCACACCCCGTGTGGCCTCTCGTGTCCGGTTCCCTCCCTGGGCGTTGTGGCCGCCGTCCGCGGGGCAGCGGGTGTGGGCACCTCCTCCTGCTCGCGGCCGAGGGACTGCGCGTGCGCGGTGGACGCACCTGAGGGACGTGCGCGTGCGCGGATCAACCACGTCGTGTTTGTCCATTTACCTGCCAGCGGGGTCTTCAGGTTATAGCCACTTGCTGCCTTCTGTGAGTCGTGCTGTTGGGGACGCGTGTGCGCTGTCCTCTGAGCGGCCTCCCTTGTTTTAGTGTCCCTCTGCCAGCGCTGCCATGGCCCCTTGGAAGCCCAGGGGACCCTTCCTTGTTGAAGGGGAGTGACAGGTGGGCAGTTCCTGGGCTGGCGCGGCCTCGCTCTGGGCTGCGTGGAGCCCGTGTCTGTCGCTGTGTGTCTTGTTTTGGGCCGACCTGACCGTGAAGGCAGCGAGTCTCTTTCTCTGTAAGCTCAAATGGCTTTATGACCTGCGTTCGGTTTTTACTCTAGTCAGCGAGGCGGCTGAGCAGTCCCCTTTGGTCGGGCAGCGACCCTGGGCAGGTCCCAGGCAGCAACCCGGGGTGGGGGGTTGTGACCACAGGCGCTGAGCTCGGGGTGGGGGGCCGGAAGGCACCACTTCCTCTGCCTCCGCTTCCTGCATCTGGGCTGAGGTCCTCGCCTTTCCTTTTTTTTACACATTGTTTTTCCTTGTGTTTGGACCCGAGACCTAACCTGCAGGGGACCCCGAAGGTGCAGAAGTGATAGAAACCCCCAGGACGCTCTGGGGGTCCCTGGGCAGGTGGCTCGCCGAGCCCTCCTCCTGCACGCTCTCTCCCAGAGCCCCGGCCGGAGCCGGCTGCGTGCGGGCGGCTGCCCCTCCCGCTGGGGTCTGACATTGTGTCCGTTCTTTCCTGGTAGAGATAAGGGGACCAAGTTCTCACTCACGGTGCTTTGATCACAGCGAACCGAACAAACAAGTGGACAGCCCGGCACGCCCACGGGGGGCCTGCCTAGTTATGTTAGAGTGCGGGCTTTTTTTATAAGAACAAACTTTGCAGACGGAGTGGGAGTGTTGAGCTGTTTCACTGCAGAGGCAAGGGCGCTGCCCTCTAGCCTGGCTTAGACTTTGTGCCGTTAGCACCTTGCAGGGGATGGGCTTTGGGTGGAGGTTTCATCCTGACAGCAGCGGGTGGGGCGGGTGGGGGGGGACACGAGAGGAGAATGCAGAGCCGTGGGCTCGCCTTCCTATCGGTGAGGACTTGGGGCGGGCTTTCCTGGGGCCCCTTGACTTGCAGTGTGGGGTTAGAAGCGTGGCCCCCCCCGCTCGTCCCGCCCGCATCTGCGTGGAGCCCTGCCACGGTCCCTGCAGGTGCTGCCAGCCAGCCAGACGAAGGAGAGCCCTCCTGGTCTCAACACATGCGTTTTATTCTTATTTATTTTTAAGTAGGCTCCACACCCGACACGGGGCTTGAACTTACAACCTTGAGATCAAGGGTCACATGCTCCACCGACTGATCCCGCCAGGCGCCCTATTAACACGTGGTTTTAGTTGTGTTGCAGGTACCTGAAGTGACCTCTTTGAATGAAGAAGAGGGTGAGGAAGTTTCCAGGGCTGGGAGGGGGGTGCAGACAGATCGAGGGAGCTTTTGGCTCACCAGGCTGCAGCCGGTTGACCGGAGCTGTCCCAATGTGTCACAGAATCTCATCCTGGTGCTGTGGTCTGCGCTGACTGTTCCCAGTTCTGTGCGCGGTCCCAGGAAGCCTGAGCTTGGAGGAGTCGGGGTCTGTCTTGTGACTGACCCCGTCGGTCCCCACTGGGCATGCAGGACTTGCTGACTTAGCTGAAGTCCCTCACGGATGCCCGCCTCCTCTGGCCTGTCTCACTCCTGCGCCTTTGCCGAATCCACCTGGGCTGCCGACCCCTTGGCAGGCGTCCAGGTAGCACCTGGTGGTGACCCCAGGGGGCTGCTGGCTGGGGGCTGACGGTCAGCCACCGTCCGTAAATGGGTGTTTGCCGCCACCCTGTGCCTGTTGGGTAGAAGGGAGTGAGAGCCAGTGGGTGGAGAGCCCCTCCGGGCACAGGGAGCAGGGCTGGGGCCGGCAGGGCAGTAGGGTGGTTTGTGGGGGAGGGGTGGAGGAAGGGGTGAGGGAGGACGATGGGGCCTGAGTTCCAGGGACGCCACGTGCTGGTCCAGACGCCGTCGTGCGAGGGAGGGGGCGGCCTGAGGGTCTGCTCCCACCGTCATGGACTTTGATCCTTTACTGCAGGGCACCATCCTGCCCCCAGGGCACAGTGGTGGGCCATGTCTGGGGACGTCTGCGGCTGTCAGGAGTTGGGGGGCAGGGATGCTACTCAACTAGCGCCCAGGACTCCCCCATCGAGAGTGACCTGACCAGAATGTCGGCAGTGCTGAGGGGGAGACACCCTGCGTTAATTATTTGGGGGGAAAAAAAAAGGAGACTGATGTCTGCTCACGAGGGACAGCAGCGCAAGTCCCCGGGGCCAGAGGTACAGAGCAGGGTGGCCCTGGTGTCTGTGAGTCACTCCCTCTGCTTCTCACTCAGCATGTGTATTCCTTTCTGTGTGTGCAGCGTCCCGGGACCTCAGTGGTCAGGCGGATAGGGATGCTGTGGAACAGCGGGAAGAAGGAGGCTGGGAATCTCGCTGCGCCTGGAACCCTCTGCTGGCGGGGTGGGGAGCGGGAACGGGTTTCGGTCGGTGGGTTAGTGGGGGCAGTGGCTGCAAGCCTGTGCTTTGTTCTGTGAGCCCATGGCCTGAGTCCGGGGTCTGCGGTCTGGGGTGTGGGGCTGTGCGCGCACGCCGCTTCCAGGGCCCCGAGTGGCTCCAGGCGTCACACCACGGAGGGCCTGCACTGGGGAGGGGGGTGGTTATCCGGAGAGGCTCCCTGGAGGAGGTGGCGGGCCCTGAGTCTGAGGAGGGTGGGCTCTCCTGGCCCATGTTGAAGCTTCTGCCGATGACTTCCTACGGCCCTTCACGACCGTGCGGTTTGGTGGCATTTTGTGTATTTGCGGGGCAGTGCAGCCGCCACACTCTCCTCTAGTGCGTCACCCCCTTCCCGTCCGCGGACGAACCTGCTCTGGACGGTTCACACACGTGGACTCGCACCCCGTGTGGCCTCTCGTGTCCGGTTCCCTCCCCGAGCGTCGTGTGTTCAGGGTCCGTCCTCTGGGTGGCCGGTGCGGGCGCCTCCTCCTGCTCACGGCAGAGGGATGTGTGCGGTGGACACATTGTGCGTGTCTCTGCGTCCCTCTGTGGGCACTGGGGCTGTTCCAGCTTGGAGGTTTCCGTGGCCAGCACTGCCCCGAACAGGCAGGCGCAGCCTTCTGGGTGGACGTGTTTTCAGTTCTCACGGGCACGGCTGTGAGACATCTCCCGAGCGACTGCCGACACTCCCCCCCCATCTGCCGGCTGTGAGGGCCCCACCCCGTTCAGACCCTCGAGAGCTGAGGTGTCCGAAGGCCATCTGCCGAGCGGGCAGCGCTGGGGACGGGCCAGGGGGCGCCGGGCAGGCTGCGGTGTCTGCTCTGGAGGGGCAGCGAGCCGAGGTCTCCCCGGCTCTGTCCTTCCCGAAGGACTGTGGGGTGCCAGGGAGAGCAGGGTGTCCTCTCGAGCACGGTCCAGCTGGGGCGTGCTGCCCCCGGGGCTTTGCCCACCGAGAGGCACAGAAGACATGGGGAGGCGGGCACAGCCTGGTCCTGCTGGGTAACCGAGCCCCAGCTCCTGCACGTGGCGGGTGCTGCTGCCTCAGCCCGAGTCCTCCGCCCGGCGCCCCCGAGGGCAAGCTCTCACCTCCCCAGCGGGGGAGCAGGGTGTTCCGAGCAGAGCAGGCGCCGCCGGCCTCACTGGCAGATCTGCTGACGCCTCTGTTTTGTGTCGTCAGGGAGATCCAGCTTCTGAGGAGATTGCGGCACAAAAACGTTATCCAGCTGGTGGACGTGTTGTACAACGAGGAGAAGCAGAAAATATATCCTTCCGGGAGCCGGGCTGCTCTGCTGGCGCCGGGTCAGGGCCGCGGCGGGTAGGGGCGGAGGCCTAGGGCCCGGGCCTGGGGCGAGGACTTCCTGACCCCAGACCTGCCCCTTGGTGACTCCGGATGGATGAGGGTGACCACCGGGTGGTAGGCTGGCAAACCGGGGAGTGGCCGAGGCGGCACCAGCCCGAGGGCGGCCTCGTCTGGCCAGTGCCGTCTGCCAGGTCCCCACAGTGTGTTCGGACCTTCGCTTGTGTGGATGCTGGGCCCTCCCTTCGCCCTGTGCCCTGGGGTGGGAGTGCTGGGTCTAGGTGACCTTGCATTTAGGGGGTCATAGGCCTTACCCCTAAGTTTGGGGGGCCTCATGGAGGGTGCTCTCCTTGCCTCTGGCCTTCAGGCTGCACCTTGCCCTTCACGGCTGCTCTGTTTGGGGTAGGACGTGGGGTGGGGTGGGGTGGGGTGGGGTGGGGCGGGGCGGGGCAGGGCAGGGAGTGTCCTTGTGCAGGAGGCCTCACTGGGAGTGTCCCTGGTTCCGCCCTTTTCTCTCTGGGGGCGGGCCCGTGTCTTCAGGGCGGCGTGGTCCCCCCTTGGCTCCAGCTTTGGGGGGGCGGGCCTGTGGGGGCCCCAGGTCTAGCCAAAGGGCTGACGTCTTTCCACAAATGCGCCTGCCACTGCCTTGCTGGGCACAGAGTGACAGGCTTTCCAGCGTGTGGCTCCTCTCCAGCCTGGTGCTCTCAGGGCCACCTCTGGTGGAGACACGGCTGGGGCCTTGACCTTCTTTCCTGCTGGCCTGAGACACAGCCACTTCCAGTCTCGCTGGGCCTGGCCACCCCAGGCTTCCCTCCCCTTGGCCTTACCTGCCCTCCCTCCTGCCCTGCACGCTTTGTCTCCTCGCTTCCTGAGGGTCCAGGGGTGAGGCGGGAGCCCCTCACGGTGTCAAGAGCCTCTTGTGGGTGCGGTGGGCTGAGCCCAGACGGGCGGGTCCTGCAAAGGTCCGCGGAGGAGCAGAGACGCCCTGCAGACTCTGTGACGTCTCTGGTCTTTCCTGTGGTCTGTGGGCCTTCCCGCGTGTCTTCAGCGATGCACCCATCAGACGCAGTTGGGGGCTTCTCCCCCAGACCCTCCCCTCGAGCATCCGTCCGTCTGTTCCCCGGGGACACGCTCCGCCCGGGCTGGGGGTCTCTGCCGGTCCCTGGTTTCCTTAGCCCCGCACGTATATGGTGATGGAGTACTGCGTGTGCGGCATGCAGGAGATGCTGGACAGTGTGCCCGAGAAGCGGTTCCCCGTGTGCCAGGCCCATGGGTGAGTGCTTGCTGCGGGGGGCCCAGGGTTCCCCCTCCCGCCCGTGGGGTCACGCACACAGGCCCGAGGACTTCGAGGCCCAGTCCTGTGTTCAGTCCCGTTTTTCTGACCGTCGGTGAAATGGACACTCCAGTGTGTTTTAAAGCTCAGCTTGGGGGCCCAGTTTGCAGCCCACCCAGCCCAGCGGCTGCTGGCAGCAGCTTCTCTGTGCGTGTGCTTGCTGCCGGAGACTTTGGGGCCTCCTGGTCCGCGAGCCCCTGACAGTGACCCGAGCCACCCCAGGCCGGCTGGCCCTCCCGGGGGGTCGCACCGCTGCTGGCCTGGGTCACGGGGGGGAGGGGAAGCTGGCAGAGTGAGCCTGGGTCCCTGGCCCGAGGGGCCCCTCCGGGGAGGCTGTGTGGTCATGTCCAGGCAGGGTGATTGTGGGGACACAGCCCGGCCCTTGGGCTGATGGGGAGCATAAAGAAGGGCTGCCTGCGGTGTGGTGGCAGCCGGGGGCCGGGGAGCCCTCCTTTGCCTTCCCCAGGTGGGACCAGGAATGGCTCCGATTGGCCATCGTCCCTCTGGTTCCCTGCCAGGCCACCTGTCCTGTCATTCTGTGTTGGCACAGCCCCGGTGACCCCCAAACCGTCGCCTTCTGTCTCTAGTCCTGCCGGGTCTCTCCCCCTGCCGAGGGGGACCCGACGGGCCGGACATGGAGGTCATGTCCCGCAGGTACTTCTGCCAGCTGGTGGACGGCCTGGAGTACCTGCACAGCCAGGGCATCGTGCACAAGGACATCAAGCCCGGCAACCTGCTGCTCACCACGGGCGGCACCCTCAAGATCTCCGACCTGGGCGTGGCCGAGGTAGGCACCTCCTTCAGGCCCGGGGTGGGGGCGAGCCCCCTCGAGGGCCGCTCCCTGAGGTTTGGCTGGCCCTGCCGCAGGCCCTGCACCCCTTTGCCGAGGACGACACGTGCCGGACGAGCCAGGGCTCCCCAGCGTTCCAGCCCCCGGAGATCGCCAACGGCCTGGACACCTTCTCTGGCTTTAAGGTGGACATCTGGTCGGCGGGGGTCACTCTGTAAGTGCCCGTGGGCCTCGGTCCCCCTGCTTCGCCCCCCACCAGGGGCCCCTCCTTTGCCCACCAAGGACTCAGGCCTGTTTGGGCTCCAGGCTTCTAGAACTGCCCCTCTTAGCGTGTCCCCCAGACACCGTTCCCGGGCTGTGCCAGGCGGCCAGAGTGCCAGAGAAACCTTGGAGCCAAGACGGGGAGCCCCTGTGGGTAGGAGCAGAGGGGACTGCTCCCTGCCTCGTGGGGCCCTCAGGGTCTTCCGTGTGGGGGTGCACACGGACGGGCCTCCCTCCTCAGCTGCGAGGGCTCAGACCGCTGTGTTTGCACCGGTTCACACCCCAGGCCACAGCCGTTGTCTCGGAGCAAGTGTTTCTGTCTTGACTCTGTGGCTTCATCATGGAGAAGTCTCAGGCGGGGCAGGTGGGAAGTTGCTCAGCCAGCCGCTGTGTCCCCCCACTTCTGCTCATCCGTCCCTCCGGGCACATCCCCAGGCACCTCTGCGTGAGCAGCGTTCAGTGGGCTCCGCTGTTCTGTTGGGAGCCCAGGCGCTGACGACGTTGTACCTGCTACATAGGGCAGGCCCCAACTTTCCAGAACCTTCCCTCCTGCCTTTTGCAGGGCGGCTGCCGGCAGCATGGGCATTTCATTTCATTTTACTTATATTTTGTAAGTATTTATCTATTTTTGAGTGAGTGAGAGCAGAGGAGCAGAGAGAGAGAGAGGGAGGGAAAGAGCGAGTCCCAAACAGGTCCCACGCTGTCAGTGTAAAGCCTGATGCGGGGCTCCATCCCCTGAACTGTGAGATCACGACCTGAGCTGAAATCAGGAGTGGGACACTTAATCGACTAAGCCACCCAGGCGCCCCTGTTTTTTATTTTGTTGAGAGAATTCATACGTTGTAAGATCCACACTTTTGAGATGTACAGTGCAGTGGCTTTCGGTGTGTTCAGAGTGGTGCAGCCGCCACCACCGCCTACTCCAGAGCGCTCCCAGTGTGAGGCCCTACAGGTGAGGGTGGTTTCAGGCTCCTGTGCCAGGCTGGTCCCAGGCCGGGGCTGCAGGAGAAGCCCCAACTGACCGGGCCTCTCTCCTTCCCCTCGGGGGCGAAGCTATAACATCACCACAGGCCTGTACCCATTCGAGGGGGACAACATCTACAAGTTGTTTGAGAACATCGGGAAGGGAGACTACACGATCCCGGGTGACTGCGGCCCCCCGCTCTCGGACTTGCTGAGAGGTGAGGCCCTCGGGACGGCTCCTGTGGGGCTGGAGGTGTCGGGAATGGGCTGCCAGCGGGTGATGGGCGTCCTGGGGGTGTTCTTAGACCACTGGCCTCCGGAGAGCTGGGTTTCGTCTCTGCAGCCCCACACCCCCCACGCCCGGCTGGTCTTCCCCACCCAGGGGGTGGGCCCGGTTAGTGGAGAGTGGCCGGCAGGGTTGACCCGTGAGGCTGAGGCTGGGAGGGGCATTGCTGACTTCTTGGGTCCCACTGCCTGCTTTGGGCCTTGGTTCCACCCTCTTCTGGCCCCCCCCATCCCCGAGCCCCGCTGGTCTTTTCTTGCTGCGTGTCCCGGGCTGTGCAGCAGGGGGCGCTGTGCACCCGAGGCAGCGAGCCCGGCCAGGGTGGGGCCCACGGCAAGGGGCTGGGCAGCCACAGCTGGCCTCCTGTGCTTCCGAGGAGGGTGTTTTCACCGCCCGGGCATGATGGCCTGGCACACCCCGAGCCCCGCCCCCAGGTGTGAGTGGTACCCGAGTTGTCACCGAGATAGCGCCTCAGGCTCTGTTTCTGCCCGTGATCCGTACGCTCTGGCACGTAACTGACTTTACGCTTGGCTCGCGTTGAACGTTCGGTTTCTGGACCTCCTGTGACTTCAGCTGGAGTGGCAGACTCCTGCTGAGGGGTGCTCGGGGGTGTCCTGGTGGCTGAGGCAGCTGCCACTTACGTTTACGTTAAGGTGCAACGAGGCGGGGCTGCAGCGGCTGAATTCCCGGCACTGGGCCGCCGGGCTGCCCCCTCCCTGTGTGGACAACCACCCCAGGACCCCCAAAGGCGGCTGAGCGTGCCGCCCAGGGTGTTCTGGGAGGGTGGGAAGCAGCCCTGCCCCGTTCCCTGTACGCGCCGTGGCCCAGCCTGCCTGTGGCCCAGACCTGGCCTTCTCTGCCTTCTCCCCTGTCCCCTGCACCCCCTCCCCCGTTCTCCTTGGAAGCTCTTGGGCA
>PITB01021271.1:0-29322 GCA_004024585.1 Paradoxurus hermaphroditus
CATTTCAGGCATTCTCAGAACTCTTAACGGAGGGAAAGTAGATAAAAGACCAAACCTTCTGTATTTACACACAGGAAGAGCTCATACAATCTAAGTTGGGCATGAAAAATCTTGGAGACGCTGATAGTGCTTTCCTAAGCACCATCCTAAGTATGCACTTGTCTAGGCACATTAGGGATGTTTTCCCTTCTCTATTACCTTATTAAAAAGCAACCAAGGTGAATTACTGACGCCTGTTTCCTGATCTCTTACCCAAAGTGCAGAGACATCCTTAACACATTATCTTTATTCCAAGGTATTGAAGAGGACTGCTGTGTCAAATATTGAACTACTACATGACATAGGTTGCCATCTACCTGGTCTTCAGTCATACTTTTTCACAGCACCCTGCTTGGCCCTAGAAACAAAGCCATATATTTTAGTGTGTTGCTGTTGTTGTTTTGTAGGATTCCCCTGAAGCACCAATTTCTGTAACAGGCTGAGCAACGAGGTTTTGCGATAGTAAGAAATTATCCCAAAAGTTTCAGTGAGTTAAACCAAATGGTAATTTGGCTGTATACTTACATTTATTTTTTCATATGCCAAAACTCATCAAATTGTATGCTTTCACCATGTACAGTTCTAGGTATGTTAATTATCCCTCAAGACAACTGTTTTTAAAAAGCAAACATATTAAGAAATAGACTGCGGACTCACTGTGGGCAAACTCTCACTGAAGGTGCGGTCTTTCCGCTGAGATTGGCACCAGAACCCCCAAAGCCAAGTCCACCCTGATCCCCCACCAACGCATTCCCTGGGAGTTGGGGACCTGACACTCGCACCACCCGCAAGTCGTCTCCCTCCCCGCGCCTCCTGTGTTTCCACCGGGGCTGGTTGGGGGCACCGGAGCCTGACAACCGCCAGCTCCCGACCGCAGCTGCTTGTGCGGCGGGCCAAGGGATCCCCGGGCATGACTCCCTCATCCACAGAGATAGGCGTCCGCCTACCCTCTTCTTGGTGGGAAGAACTGGTCTCAGCACAGCCAGGAGTGCTTTTAAATTCCCCACTGAGAAACAGAGTTGGGTCCTGAGGTCCCACTCTGTGCTGGAAGCGCAGATCCCACGGGGTGCGGTAGGCCTAGGTCGCCTCCCCCTTGGAGTGGCTGTCACCGCAGGGGAGGGACGGCCACGAGAACTGAGTGTCAGTCCCCTTACCAGGAAAGAGACTGGGCGACACCACGTGTGGCAGTCCCTGGGGAGGTGAAGGTAAGAATGCTGCTTACAGGGGCGCGTGGGTGACTCAGAGGTTAAGCGTGGGACTGGGCTTGGGTCACGATCTCTGGGCTCAGGGATAGTGGGTTCCACCCCGGCTGGGGCTTTACACTGACAATGAGAAGCCAGCTCAGATTCTCTCTCTCTCTCCCTCTCTCTCTCTCTCTCTCTCTCTCTCTCTCCCCCCCCTTGCTCTGTTCTCACTGTCTCAAAATAAATAAACTTAAAAAAAATTTTCTTAAAGAATGATTCATTGCATTAGTACAAAATATTTTAGGTGTACAAAAAGGCAACCTTCCGTGTATCCTATTCCCACCCTAGAAAAGGAAACATTACTACAGCTGAAGAGTCCTGTTTATCCTTCCTGCCTCTTTCCCTCCTCATCTCCCCTTCTTCCCCCTCCTTTCTGCATTCACAAGCCATCCTTCTTATTTAGTGGAGGTAATCTCTGACCTAGTAGCCTAGTGTCTTATTCTGGACGTTCCAAAGCAATCCAAACGTCTTGCACATGACTTCCTTGTTCCTTAGTTCATGCCACGGAAAATCACGGAGAAGATACATAATCCGTTTGTATACCTTCACTCCATGAAACAGTTTTAAGAAAGGGGATATCTTGGGGCACCTGGGTGGCTCAGTTGGTTAAGCTCTGACTTCAGCTGAAGTCATGATGTCACAGTTCACGGGTTCCAGTCCATATGGGGCTCTGTGCTGAAAGCTCACAGCTCGTAGGCAGCTTAGCATTCTGTGTCTCCCTCTCTCTCTGTTCCTCCCCCACTCATGCTCTGTCTCTCTCTGTCTCTCAGAAATACATAAATGTTTAAAAAAAAAACAAAAGTATACCCTAATTAAAAGCATTACATCAAATTCCTTTGTATTTATTTTACCAAATGACACTAGAGCCCTCTAAATCTCCACTAAAATAATTAGTAAGACAGAGTTGGAGGGTTTGGGTAAAAATGGCTGAATATTGAGCTTCCATATGTGGGACTGAGAAGGACCAGGCAGGTGCTCCAAGCTGCACAGCAAACTGACTTTTAGCCCGCCCATAGTCTGCTCAACCTGAAAAGGAATCCAGAGAAAGACCAAACAGCAGTCAGACCCCACTGTCCCAGGAGCGAAAAGGAGGGGCAAGAACACTAGGATGACCTCTTGGAGGAGGTGTTCCTGGAGCTGTAGAAGTAGGCAGAGATGGAAGAGATAAATGTGTCTGTGGACGTGGGGTCTACAGCGTGGGTAAGATCGAGGTTAAGTTTCAGCGCAAGGAAGAGTCAAGGCAGACAGTGGATGAACTCAATAACAGCTTGTTCCACTGGCAGGCTGTGCTTCATGTGGGGCTATCTCCTGTCACCGACTTCCCAGGAGTCTTGCTGTGGGCAGTATGAGGTGGGGGCATGTACCTGCAGCGGCTTCTGCAACTTCAGGCATCAGTGGCACAGTCCAGGAACCTATATGGGAGGGGACACAGGCACAGACTAGCCCTGAGCACCATCCCAATACTGGTGCCTAAGACTGAACCCCAAAACCAGCTGGAACTCCAAAGCCCCGAACCCAAGATCAGTCTGGATCTCCAGTCCAGAGATCAGTCCCTGTGCACCTGTCCTGAGAGCACCCCGGATTCCGATCTCCCTCAAGTTCTCATACCCGCCACTGTCCCTGAGACAGAAACCAAAAACTTTCCTGAAACCACATGCATGGCTGCTTCTGAGGCTCTGGCTCCCTTGACCTCCACCCCTAACAGGACAAATGTTCCTGGGCAGGACCCCTCCAGACTGCTCCCTTAACTCCCCAGGGCCACCCTCCCTAGGCTCCAGGGCTCCACATGTAATGTGTTCAACAGGGGCTTTCTCTTAACCATCCCTCTCCTAGTAAGGTTCTGTATTGAGGGTTAAAAAAATAAATAAAAAGAATTAGTAAAGAAGACATTCTTAAATATTTTCAGTGCTACTAATTTTGGCCTGATGTTAATTTAAGTATATTGTTTCCTCCTCAGCAGTAAGATCATACTTCCAAATCAGATTTTCCTATTTATCAATTCAAAAGTTTTTAGAGAGAGAAATGCATTACCTTAGATGGAATATTGTTTAAATTTGATTTCTTGTTTCTACATTCGTTTCCACGTTATGTAGAAACATTTTGTTTCTTTATTTCTTGTTTCTACCTCATGTTTATTCTATTCTGAGTGTAGTATTTACCGTTAAATATTTCGTTGCTCAATTTTAACTTTTTTTCAAGGAAAACGTATTAAAATTCAGACTTCTGGACATTAAATTTGTTAATGCATTTAATGTATTTGTGTGGGTTTCAGAGAGTCATGTTTATATGTGACCAGTGAGCTTATCTCATTTTCTCCATGCCTGTTGAATGTTTCTTAAAGGGTTGACTTATTTAAAGGATTGAAAATTTTGGCTTTGTTTTTCCTGAAAATCACAATGTCTCCTCTATTAGATTCATATAGGCACTTAGTAATATGCTGAAACTGATCCATATAGGACCACAGGATTTGAAACACATTCATGCCTTTATTTTCTAGTATCTTCTAAAGCTAAGCTATTTTCAAAGAAAACCACTTCCCATACCTATCCTTCACAATCCTTAGCACTTCAAAAGGAACAAACAACTTTCTCAACTATATTACTTGATATCAGAAATGGTGGGTCCCTACCGTAGCGTGGAATTCCCTAAGATTCCTCATTGCATGTATCAGTTCCCTAGCAGTGTAGGGAACTCAGTCCATCAGCTCTCAGTATACTTAAAGCAAGGAACTCCCTCACTTTGATCAGATTAAATGTGGAAATCCTGAAGGGGATAGTAATAAACTCTGAAAAAGCTACGTACTGTATGATTCCAACCATTCTGGAAAAGGCAAAATGGTGGAGATAGTAAGGAGATCGGTGGTTGGTCACAGTTTAAGAAACGGACTGCTATAGGGAAGAATAGGTGGAACACAGCGATTTTTAGGACATTGAAACTGTTTGCATGGTACCGTAATGGTGGATACGTGTCATTATACATTTGTCAAAACCCCACAGAATGTCCAGCACAAAGAGTGTACCCTAATATAAACTATGGACCTTAATTAGAAATAGTGAATCAATATTGGCTCATCTGTTATAACAAATGTACCACACTGAGACAAGGTGTTATTAATAGGGGAAACCGAAGGGGAGCAAGGAAGCATTTGGGAACTCTTTGTACTTTCTGCTCAATACTTTCCTACAACTAGTTTGAAACATAAAGTATTAATGTTGAAAACTCCTGTTAGAGAGGACCCTGGGTGGCTCAGTGCGTTGAGGGAATGACTTTGGGTCAGGTTAGGATCTTGCCTTCCTTGAGTTCTAGTCCCTCATCCATATCAGGCTAGTTGTGGTCAAGGCAGAGCCCGCTTTGGATCCTTTGTCTCTCTCCCTCTCTGCCCCTCCCCTACTTACACTGTCTCTCTCAAAAAAAATAAAATAAAAATAAAAATTGGGACGCCTAAGTGCTCAGTCAGTTAAGCATCCAATTGTGGCTCAGGTCATGATCTCACAGTTGGTTAGTTTGAGCCCAGGGTTGAGCTCTGTGCTGACAGCTCAGAGCCTGGAGCCTGCTTCGGATTCTGTGTCTCCCTTTCTCTCTGTCCCTCCCCCGCTCAGGCTCGCGCTCTCTCTCTCTCTCTCTCTCTCTCTCAAAACTAACTAAACACTAAGATTTTTAAGTAAATAAATATTTAAAAATATATAAAAATTAAAATATAAAACTCCAGTTGGAAAATGAACAGGAGATATAAAGAGACAATTCATCAAAGCTGATGTACACGGCAAAAATACACATGAAAAGCAGCTACGGGAAATGAAAATTAACACCATGGATATATGTTACTGGGCACCTATAGGAATGGCTAAGATAAACAGCAACAGCACTAACTGCTAGTGAAGACATAAAGAAACTGGATCTCTCATACATTTCTAATGGGAATGTGAATGGTACAACCACTTGGGAAAAGTTTCTTTGTTAGAAAAATGTGCATTTATCTATATATTTATTTATTTTTGAAAGAAAGAGAGAAGTGCATGCAGAATGACAGAGGGACAGAGAAAGAAAGGCAGATGGAGACAGAGAGTTGAAGCAGGACTCGAACTTACAATGTGCAAGATCATGACCTGAGCTGAAATCAGACGCTCAACTGACTGATCCATCCAGGTGCCCCTAGAAAGGTTTCTGACTGACCCAGGTGCCCCTAGAAAGGTTCTGAAAAAATGAGATATGCACTTACCATAGAACCCAGCAGTGATGCTCCTGGGTATTTATCCCAGAGAAATGAAAATCTATGCCCACCCAAACCCTATACATAATTCTTTACAGCAGCTCTACCTGTAATAGATTCAAACTAGAAGGAATCAAAGTGTCCCTCAATAGGCGAATAGTCAACAAACTCTCGTACATCCATACCATGAAATACCACTCAGAAATAATAAGGAACAAACTACTGATGGACACAACAACTGGACAAATCCTAAAGGCGTTGTACTGAGTGAGAAAAGTCGACTTCAAAAAGTCACATACTTTATGATTCAATTTATATAACATTCTTGAAATTACACACTTCTAGAGTCAGATAAAAAATGAATGGCCCAACGGTTAGTGATGGGGTGACAGGGACATAGATGTATATTAGCATCAAGGAGTAGCATAAGGGAGATCTTTGTGGTGGGATTGTTCTTGATGCGGGTGGTACATACCCAAATTTACAATAAAACTATACCATCATACCAATGGCAATTTCCTGGATTTGACATCGCACTATAATGATAGAAGAGGTAACTATTGGAAGAAACTCAAAGGCATACAGGACCTCTCTCCACTATCTTTGAAACTTCCTATGAATATGTAAATATTTTAAAAAATCTTTTAAAGACAAGTATAGGTTGAAAAGATATATTTGCAACACAGAAATGACAGTATTAGGTCAGAATACACAAAGAGTGCCCACAAATAAAAAGATTAAAACCATCAAGCCAATGGGAAAAGAACTGAACAGAACTGCAGAGGTAACACAACTGGCCAATAAAGAGAAGAGAAGAGGCTCAGCCTCAGAGGAGTTGGGAAATGTAAAGGAAGACTGAAAGCTTGTCATTTCATTCCCTTCAGATCGGCAAACATTTGTAAACCCGGCAACCTGAAGTGTTGACCAAGATATAGCAAAGTTGGAACCTTGATTCACTACTGGTAGCAGTATAAGATGGTGCAAGATTGCGGAGAGAAGTTGGTAGTAAACTGAACATGTACATGAGCTTTGGCCCATCAATTCCACATTTTGGTTTATCCTTTTCCTATTGGGATATACCTTAGTAAAAACAAAAACAAAAACAAAATCTCCACAGTATGTCAAAAATGTGCACAAGGAGACAAGAGCAGTCATTTTAGCAGTGTGTGGAACATCAAAGTTTGGAAATATTTTAACCATCCATCAGTAATGGAATGGGGAATTAACGTGCCATAATTATTGGAGGGAATATTAGGAATAACTTTAAGAGAATAAACTATACCACACACACGTTTGACATAGATGCGAGAAACAAAATGTTGAGTCCAATCAAGTTGCAGAAGTATACATATAGAATTATGGCATTTTAGTGGAGGAGAGGGGCAGAGGGAGAGAGAGAATCTTAAGCAGTCTCCATGCTCAGTTTGGAGGAAATGCTCAGTGCAAAGCCTATTGTGGGGCTCCACGTGAGGCTCACCTTGGGGCTAACCAGGGAGCTCGATCCCACAACCATGGGATCAGGACCTGAGCAAAAATCAAGAGTTGGATGCACTACTGACTGAGCCACCCAGGAGCCCCAGATTATTCCATTTAATGCAGCCTGATATGCACATGCAACAATGCTTCACATTGCTCCTAGAGATGTGTATGTAAAACAGTGTGTGTTAAAAAGGCTATAAAGACATGCATTCAACTCAAAATATTGGTTACCTTTGAAAAAAGAGGAGAAACACAAAACTGGAAGTGAAAGGCACAAAGAACCTCAAATTTATCCACAATATTTCATTAAATGAATTTTAAAAAGGCTTGAAGTTAACTATGGTAAAATGCCAACAGTGTCAATTTCGGGCAAGAGGGTAACAAAAGGCCAGTAACAAAAGAAGTGTTTGTTAAAATAGTTTTGTACTTATTGAAGTTTATTTTCCTTGCTATTCTGAAACATACACCACACAAACCCAAATTGAGTTTATCCCAGAATACAAGATTGTACAAGAAAACCATTAATTAACATAAAATATCATAGGAACAATAGAAAGTCAAAATTGTCTCAAATATAAAAATCTGTTTCATAATATTCACAAAGTGTTCTTATAGAAGCATTATTTTAAAATAGTAACAAGGAGATTTTTTTTCTTTACTTTGAGAAATACGTGAGGAAACCTTAGCCCTCCTCCCACCCACACACCCCTCTGAACCAGAGGTGGGTTGGGGTGTGGCAACTAGAGGGAGTGTGGTGTGTGTGTATGAATGAGCCTGTGCAGTTTGGAAATGGTGATGTGAGGAGCGGTCTATGATGAGGGTAGTAGGGTTATGAGAGACTCTGAGAAAATACAATCCACAAAGAAACAAAAACAGACACAGGACAAAGGAGACCCACACCCTCAGACCTGCCTCTGACTGTTCCCCAGCGTCATGCTATGTTATCTTGTATTTCACAAAGACTCAAGTCAGAAAAGGTATGACCCAGGGTTCCTGGGTTGCTAAGTCAGTTAAATGTATCACTTCAGCTCAGTACAGGATCTCAGGGTTCATGAGTTGAAGGTCTCCATAAGGGCTCTCTGCTGTCAGTTCTGAGCCTGGTTTGGATCCTCTGTTTCCCTCTGTCTCTAACCCTCTCCCACTCATCCTCTTCCTCTCCCCCTCCAAATAAATAAACATTTTTAAATTTTAAAAAAATTTTATTTATTTTGGGTGTGGAGTTTGGTAAGTTCTTTATAGGTTTTATATACTAGTCCTTTATCCGATATGCCATTTGCGATTATCTTTTCCCATTCCGTTGGTTGCCTATTAGTTTTCTTGGTTGTTTCCTTTGCCATGCAGAAGCTTTATATCTTGATGAGGTCCCAGTAGTTCATTTTTGCTTTTAATTCTCTTCCCTTGGGGATGTGTCGAGTAAGAAATCCGTGCATCTTAGGTCAAAGAGATTTTTTCCTGCATTCTCCTCTAGGATTTTGATGGTTTCCTGTCTCACATTCAGGTTCTTCATCCCTTTAGAGTTTATTTTTGTGAGTGGTGTAAGGAAGTGGTCCAGTTTCCTTCTTTTGCATGTGCTGTCCAGTTTTCCCAGTATCATTTATTAAAGAGGCTGTCTTTTTCCCATGGGCTACTCTTGCCCGCTGTGTCAAAGATTAGTTGGCCACATACTTGCGGGTCCATTTCTGAGTTTTCTATTCTATTCCATTGGTCTATATGTCTGTTTTTGTGCCAAACTATACTGTCTTGATGACTACCGCTTTGTAGTAGAGGTTAAAGTCTGGGATTGTGATGCCTCCCGCCTTGGTTTTATTCTTCAGTATTACTTTGGCTATTCGGGGTCTTTTGTGGTTCCATACAAATTTTAGGATTGTTTACTCTAGCTTTGAGAAGAAAGCTGGTGCAATTCTGATCGGCACTGCATTGAATGTGTATATTTCTTTGGGTAGTATTGCCATTTTAATGATATTTATTCTTCCAATCCATGAGCATGGGATGCTTTTCCATTTCCTTGTGTCTTCCTCAATTTCCTTTATAAGTTTTTTATAGTTTTCAGCATAGAGATCTTTTACATCATTGGTTAGGTTTATTCATCTGTATTTTATGGTTGTTGTTGCAATTGTGAATGGGATTAGCTTCTTTATTTCTCTTGCTGCTACTTCTTTGTAGGCGTATAGAAATGCAACCGATTTCTGTACATTGATTTTGTACCCTGCAACTTTGCTGAATTCATGGATCCAGTGAAGAAATGGGCAGAAGATATGAATAGACACTTCTCCAAAGAAGACTTCCAAATGGCAAACAGTCACATGAAACGATGCTCCATGTCATTCATCATTAAATACAAAACAAAACCACACTGAGATACCACCTCACACCAGTCAGTGTGACTAAAATTAACAAATCAGGAAACTATAGATCCTGGTGAGGATGTGGAGAAACAGGCACCCTCTTGCACTGTTGGTGGGAATGCAAACTGGTGCAGCCACTCTGGAGAACTGTGTGGAGGTTCCTCAAAAAAATGAAAATAGAACTACCCTCTGACCCAGCAAATAGCACTGCTAGGAATTTACCCAAGCGATACAGGAGTGCTGATGCATAGGGACCCATGTACCCCAATGTTTATAGCAACACTTTGGACAATAGCCAAATCATGGTAGAGACTAAGTGTCCATTAACAGATGAATGGATAAAGAAGATGTGGTATATATATACAATGGAATACTAAGCAGCAATGAGAAAGAATGAAATCTGGCCATGTGTGGCAACACGGATGGAACTGGAGGGTATTATGCTGAGTGAAATAAGTCAGGAAGAGAAAGACAGATGCCATATGTTTCCACTCATAGGTGTACTTTGTGAGACAACAGAAAACTGGGGGGAGGGGAAGAGGGGAAGGAAAAAAGCCACAGAGAGGGAGAGAGATAAAAGATAAGAGCCTCTCAAAGACTAAGAACTGAGGGGAGAGGGGGTGTGGGAGGGGGAAGAGCGGGTGACCACTTGGGATGAGCACTGCGTGTTGTATGGAAACCAATTTGACAAATTCTTAATAAAAATTTTGTTTATTATTGAGAGAGAGAGACAGAGAGACAGAGCAGGAGCAGGAGAGGAGCAGCGAGAGAGGAAAAAACAGAATCTGAAGCGGGCTTCAGGCTCTGAGTTGTCAGCACAAAGCCTGACATTGGGTTCAAACACACAAACTGACAGATGATGACCTATATGAAGTCGGATACTTAACCGACTGAGCCACCCAGTGCCCCCACACCAAACTATTTTTTAAATGTTTACTTATTTATTTTGAGAGAGAGAGAGAGAGAGAGAGAGAGAGACAGAGAGAGAGAGCACGCCTGTGCAATCAGGGAAGGGGCAGAAAGAGAGGGAGAGAGATGAGAGAATCCATGCTGTCAGCTCAGAGCTGATACAGGGCTCCAACTCACATCCCTGTGATCATGACCTGATCCAAAATCAAGACCTGGCCGCTTCTAAACTGAACCTCCCAAGAACCCCCACATCAAACTATTATTAAGGAAGAATCCCTGGGATGTGGAATTGGAGATGAAGAAGATAGGGAGAGAGGAATTATTATTTTGTCAAATAAGCCTGAGTTACTTAGGAAATGTTTCATGCAATAAAGAAAAGCAATGCTGGGGGCACCTGGGGGGCTCAGTTGGTTGAGCATCCAGGTTTGGCTCAGGTCATGATCTCACAGTGAGTTCCAGCCCTGCATCAGGCTCTCTGCTGTCAGTGCAGAACCAGCCTCTGATCCTCTGTCCTCCTCTCTCTCTGCCCCTACCCTGCTCGCCCTCTCTCTCTCTCTCTAAAATAAATAAACATTAAAAAAGAAGAAGAAGAAAGAAAGAAAGAAAAGCAATGCTAGAGCCAGTTAGGGAATTAAGCAGTGCATCTCACTGACTTTCTCACTTCATTTTTCTAGTAGGCTCTATGATTCCAACAATCCTAGTTAAGCTCCAATCAAACTTTCTCTTGGATTTCCTTTTCTTGATTGGGCTGCTCCTAGTGCTGTTATTAATAGTTTTGATTATGTTTTCTCTACTTACCACTCTGATCAGAAACTTCTTTCCACAGCCCGCACAAGTTACCGTTCCTTTGAGGTCTGGTTTGCTTGGTTTCCTTTGGGTGTCCATTTTAGAGATTGCAAGCAAATCACAACATGGATTTAGCAATTTTTTTTTAACTATGAGAAAACGTATTGTGCACTAGAGGGAGTTGAGTTTGAGATGTCATGAATCAGATACTTAATTCCCAACCTTAGCTGCTCCTAAAAACTTTCACAACCTTTTATAAAATCCAGATTCGAGGGCTCCTCCCCCAGACATGTGGAACCCAGCAATGAATGAATAGTACTTTAAAGATGACCAGTCAATTCTATGTTCAGCTAGGTTTCATTTTTTTTTAATGAATTTTTTTTACTAGACTCCCATTTCCTTTAAAAAAATTTTTAAAACTTATTTATTTTTGAGAGAGAGAAAGATAGAGCATAAGTGTGGGAGGTTCAGAGAGAGGGAAACATGGAATCTGAAGCAGGTTGAGCTGTCAGCAGAGAGCCAGACGCAGGGCTCAAACTCATGAACCTTGATATCACGACTTCATCTGAGGTTTGTCATTCAACCAACTGAGCCACACAAGCGCTCCTCCCATTTTTAAAAAAGCTTTATAAGTTTATTTTCAGAGAGACAGTACTGAGCGGGACATGGGCAAAGATAGAGAGTGGAGAGATAGAATCCCAAGCAGGTTCCATGCTGCCAGCACAGCATGCCTCGAGCCCACAAACTGTGATATCAAACCCCAGGTGAAATCAAGCATTGGATACTTTACCGACCAGGCCACCCAAGCATGCCTAGACTCCCATTTCCTCCTATCTCTCATTATCACAGCTGTTGGCTCACTATTCATGGTGGATTTGCCATAGAAATTACTAGTGTTAGAGCCTGTCACGAAAATTCAGTTTGTACCAAATCTGGTCAGTGTTATGACTTCATGACATTGCCTACATGTGGCAATCAGAGCGGGTCATTATCTGACTGAGAAAAGTAATACAACCCACGAATTAGCTGAGAAACACAGCATTTCAAAAAAATCGTATTTGAGGAGTATCCACTGTGAAAACCCCAGCAGACCCCAGGGGAAGTCTTAACAGGCACTGCTCACAGAAGCTATTAAGTGTTGTGCCAAACCCTGTGCCAATAAGCATTTCCTAGTAACCCCTCATCCCTGGGAAGAAACTAAGCTTCAGAAGGGTTCAGTAACATTGTTGAGAAAGTAACTTCTCATAATCACCTAATCACCGTCTGACCACGTGCCAGGCTCTGAGGATTTAGTGGTGGCTCAACAGCCACTGTCTGTCAACTCTTGGGTTTGTACCAAGCACTTCATGAAACAAAGCATTTAATCTTTACAACAACCATCTGAGGGATATAATGTTGTTTTTATAAAGAAAACTCAGTTAACCGGTCCAGAATACATTTGGGTGCTTGAGTCTGAAATTTGAACCTTGTCACATCCAAGTCTGACACCCACGCAAGTGCACTAGTTGCATTTCGGGAAACAAAGATATGTAAGTGACCATCCTTACTCTTAAGGAGCTCACAGCTGATCGGAAGAGAAAGGTGTGTACATCTATTTAAGGACGGAAAGAACTGACTTGGATAAGGGTTCAATAGTTCTCAACCCTGGCGGCATATTAGAATAATCTGGAGTTCCATCGGAGCGGGAGCGGAAGGGACCCCAGAGAGCCCTGAGCAGCCCCACCGCGGCCGCGGCCCAGTTACCACCACACCCCGGGAGTAGCCGCCGCTGTAGCAGGAGGTCCCAGCCCCAATCACCGCAACCAGGAGCTGCGAGGCCGAGACCCGGCGGCCGCCCGCCTGCCCCTCCCTCCACGCGGCCCCCGCCGTCAGCGCTGCGGACACCAAGCCCGGCCGCACCAGCAGCCGCGCAGGGACCAGCGGTCCGGGCGGCCTCACATCTGCTGCGCCTCCTGGCGGGGACAAAAAGGCCATCGCAACAAAGCAGTAAATAGTTCAATGTAAGAAGCGGACAGGGTTCCGTGAACAGGAATGGCATCAAGGAAGATGTATTTGTACAGCAGACTCTGCCGTAAAGAAGAATAAGCCCAGAAGTGCCTTCGCAGTGTAGGAGACGGAGAGACCGTGGAGTTTGATGTTGCGGAAGGAGAAAAGGGTGCGGTGGAAGCGAGTGTTACAGCCCCGGTGGAGTTCCAGGGCAAGACCGTAAATATGCAGCCGACCGGAACCTTTATAGGCGCTCTCCACGTCGTCGCAGGGGTCCTCCACGTCGTCTCGGGCGTCCTCCGCGCAATTACCGGCGGAACCACCAGAATAGAGAGAGTGGGGAAAAGGTCCGGGGGTCGGAGAGTGCTCCCGAAGGCCAGGCCCAACCGCGCAGGCCCCACCGAAGGCGGGGTTCCCACCTGACTACACGCCTAGACCCTATGGGCATGGACCACAGTGTTCCAACCCTCCTGTGCAGGGAGTAGTGACGGCAGGCGCCGACAAGGAGGGTGCAGGAGAGCAGGATAGACCAGTGAGACACACGGTGTACCGGGGTGATAGACCACGACTCCGCAGGGGTCCTCGCCAGAGACAGCCTAGAGGGGACAGTAATGAAGAAGATAAGGAAAATCAAGGAGATGAGACCCAAGGGCAGCAGCCACCTCAACGCCGGTATGGCCGCAACTTTGATTAAGTACACAGGCGCCCAGAAAACCCTAAACCAGGAGATGGCAAAGAGACAAAAGCCGCGTCCGCCGATGAGTAATCCTCTGCTCTCTAGGATGAGCGGGGCGGGGCTGAGTAAACGCAGGCTTACCCTCTGTTTAGTCCTCCAGGAAGAAGAAATGAATATGCAATTCCCGTAATAAGAAATGAACAAAAGATTGGAGCTGAAGACCTTCCGTGCTTGCTTTTTGCCCATTGACCAGATGACTGGAACTATCTGCATTATGTATGTAGTATGGGATTTTTATTATTTTTACCTAAAAACGTCTCTTTTTGGTAATGACAAACGTATTTAAAAAAAAAAAAAGGAAAAGAAAGGCTGGGTTTTCTCAATACACCTTTAAAGGTTTTTAAATTGTTTCATATCTGGTCAAGTCGAGATTTTTAAGAACCTCATTTTAAATTTGTAATAATAGTTTACAACTTGATTTTCTTCAAAAAATCAACAAACGGCAAGCAGCTGTTCATAAAGGTCGTAAATAAATAAATAAGAATCATCTGGACGACTTTTAATCAATACTGATGCCCATGCCCATGCCCAAAGATGTGTATTTAATTGGTTGGGTGTTTGCCCTGATCTCTGGTATATTTTAAAGCTCCTTTGCTACCCATACACGCGATTTTCAGGAGTAGCCAGGGCTAAGAACAACTGAACGAGGTCTTCTACTTTAAGCCAAAGTGGGTTATTGGAGTAGACTAAAAACTGGTAGACTCTCAACTTTAATATATAAAACAATTATTTTATTTATTTTATATTTTATTTATAATGTTTCTTTATTTTAGAGAGAGTGAGAGAGCACGAGCAAGAGAGGAACAGAGAGAGGAAGACACAGAATCTGAAGCAGGGTCCAGGTTCCCAGCTGCCAGCACAGAGCCTGTGAGGGCTTGAACTCACAAACTTCAAGTTTGACCTGAGTCAAAGTCTGACACTTAACAAACTGAGCCATCCAAGTGCCCCTAAAACAATTATTTTCAAAATTAGTTATTGTATCAGATTATAAAATATATACATATAGTTTACAAAGTTAAATGGTACTGAGGCTTATGACTCAAATACAGTAGTTCCCTGTTTTTTCCATTTCTCTAATCCCTCTGGAATTTTGACTCTTTAAATTAATGTTAGAGAATTCACACATCTTCCATTATCCAAATGTTAATACACTGGTGTCTTTTGCTTCATCAGAAAAGAATTACTTGCTGAATTTTATTTCTCCCACCCAAAGTAGGCAAATATCCCCAAGAAAAGGTAAAATGGACGAAATATCAAGTAACTGAAGCAGCAAGAGGCAGGGAGGGGAGAAGTACTTCTATTCAATCCATGACCAGGACAGATGGCCATTAAGTTTCAGACTGACCTGACTGATCCTCTCCCATGTCTTGGAAAGCTGATGGGCTTTATGTGAAATTATAGCCAAAGGAATATTTCCACATTTTCTTTTGCATTCATGTCTGCCCAGTAGACTCAATAAAGTTTTCCTCAGCCTTTCTAGAAATTAAAAACAATCTGGAGGGTCTCCTGGGTGGCTTTCGGTTAAGCGTCCAACTTGAGCTCAGGTCGTGTTCTCACTGTTTGTGGGTCTGAGCCCCACATCAGCCTCTGTGCTGACATCCTGATTCAGATTTTGTGTGTCCCTCTCTCTCTGCCCCTCCCTCACTCATGCTCTGCCTCTCCCTGTCTCTCAAAAATGAATTCATGTTTGGAGCGCCGGGGTGGCTCAGTTGGTTGAGCAGCCGACTCAGCTCAGGTCATGATCTCGCGGTCCGTGAGTTCGAGCCCGGTATTGGGGCTCTGTGCTGACGGCTCAGAGCCTGGAGCCTGCTTCGGATTCTGTGTCTCCCTCTCTCTCTGCCCTTCCTCCCCTCATGCCCTGTCTCTATGTCTCTCAAAAATAAATAAATGTTAAAAAAAACATTTAAAAAAACGAATACATGTTTAAAAAAACCTGGAAACTGGATTATTTCCAAAGCAACCTAAAAATCCTTACAGACAGCAAAGCAAGGTTGCACTGAAGAGCACAGCACTAGCTTAGCTGTTTGGGGAGCTGACTCGAGAAAGGGAACTGTGCTTTTATTTCTATCTGACATACAATGGAAAGAAAACATGATAGGAGGGTATTATGTAGATCCTGCTATGCCAACAGCCCCTTCTCTGGCACAGTTTAGAATGACTTTGGCACTATTCTCAAAAGGTTTTTAAGCCCTAGAATGGCTGCAAAATGAGAGACCAAATTTAAGTCAGGGTGACGGTGAAAGTTTATTTTGAGGAGTTGGGCTTTTGAGCAAAGACTTGATTGACAAGCAAGGATTTCAGCAGGTAGAGTAGCAGAGAAGGCTTTGAAGACAGAGAAGAGAAGCACAGCCAGAAGCCAGGAGTGGGTAGGCGTGGTGCAGGTGGTAGAGTTGCCATCCAGGCTCCCTGTCGATTAAAATTAGAACAAAAGCCTCTTACAGACAGAACATTTCCCGGGGCCAGCAGCAGAGTATAAGCAGTTTTGAGCCAAAGTGAACGTACAAACATGTAGAGGATGAACATGAGCAAAGAGAGAGAGAGAGAGAGAGAGAGAGAGTGTTGGGAGGAGTAAGGGGAGGGTTGGTGGTCAATCTGGAAACTTTCAAAACTAGGACACAAGAGAAATGTCATCTGCGGCAGAGAATGTGGAACAACTAGTCACCCTTAGCATTCTAACTTTGCTTTCTTTTGAAAACCTGACCTAAGTCCTCGTGGTGGAAATATCCCTATTTTAGAGATGATTGAGGTAGTCTAACATTGCCTAGAGTCTTCATAGGTTTGAATGAGATCACCATTGCTGCAAAGCTGTGCTTCTGTAATTTGGCTCCCAATGTTACTATTGAATATACAGATTAGCAAAAGCATCTGGTCCACTTACTACTACAGTACTCACTGTAAATTGACAGAGTGACATTTTCATGTGTGTGTTGGTCTTTTGTGAGCTTGACTGGCATCAAACCCTCTCCAAGAGACCAATCCATACTTAGTGCAAAGAGGAAATCAAGTTATGGGCCCATAAACTTGAAACACATAGCCAGTATGAGGTGCTCAACAAGGTGCTGCTCTTGAGACACTCAGTCAAAATAAGTAGCCTGGGGAGCATCCTACCTCTCACTCCCAAAATGGTGGGAGAGGAGGTATAACAAAGGATGCATTAGGAGAGGAAGTATGAGTATATCATGGATAGCCTTGGAAATTGTTTTGGCTTGAAGACTGCAGGGCCTCACTGCAGATAGGTTGGCAGGGGCTGCCTCACAGTCAGTTCCCCATTTAAGGAGAACCGGTGGTCCCTGGAAGATGGACTGGACTAGGAAAACCAGAGGTGGGGGACCACTCGTCAGTCTGCTGTAACTGTACAGAAGGAGGTGTACAGCACAGAGCATACTTGGAATTTTCTCTCTCCCTCTTATTCTGCCTCTCTCTCTCTCTAGAAATAAATAAATAAAATAAAATAAAATAAAGAAATTTCAGGTAGTAATAAGAGACATCAGAATAGTAATTAGAGGACCCTGAGATGCAGAGATTGTGTGTGTGTGTGTGTGTGTGTATGTGTGTGTGTGTGTTTACACATAGGCAGGTAGATAGAGGGAAGGGTGGTTATTCACGGTGATTTGGGAAGCACTCAGTGAGGGAAGGAGTCGTGAGAAGATCTTTGAGCCATACCTGCCTGGTAGACTCAGATATTTTCACTACTTTTTAATGTTTTAATACAGCCATTGTGCAGAAATGCTTGAGTCTCATGTACTGGGAGAGTATGGAGGATGGAGAGGTGTCATGTGTCTGGCATTTTAGGGGCCAGAAATTTAAAGTCAGAATATAAGATCCAACATAAGACAGGAATGTAAGATCAGAAAGTACAAGTTGTTAATTTTTTATAAAACCACATTACATTATTCTTTTCCATTTTATTCTCTTAATGGTGTCTGTAATTTTGATCACTATCTTTGAAAACATTTTCTGTGCCTTTTGGTTTTTTGGAATCTTGGCTCCTTAGCCCTGCTTTAATATTATTCCCATGGAGAATCTTAGGTTACTGGATGAAGATAAGATTCCCACAATTCCCCAGGAAGCCACATTGTGGTTTATTTATTAATTTTTAATTAAAAGGGTCCCTAGGAAGATGAACATACTGGGCTTAAAAATTCCATTTTGCTTTTCATTTCATTTAATAGCCAATGAAATGATAAAGTAAATCTACAATATCTTTATTCTGCAGATCCTTTAGGGTTTCAGCTAGTTTCTCAAAGGCTGTCGTTATAGACGAGTTTGAAAAGTCCATAAAATCAATAAAACACGCCTTGAAAGACAAAGTGAGAAAGCAGCCAAAAGAGATGAAGCGGCATCTTGCTAAGGAAACATTGTGAATTAGAAGCAACAAGAAATTGAAACCCCAGTTCCTGACATAGAGGACGTCTTGAGATAATCACACAAATGGAGAGAAATTAGACAAATATTACAGTAGTTATAAAGAAGATCTATCTGGAGTACAAGGATCCACTAAGAATGGATGTGGAGTAGAGAAATCCAGTAAAAATGTTCTAAGATATAATATGGGAAATTTTTCCTAAAATAAATCCTCAGATTGAAAGATTTAATAACAACAGGGCAGAAAAATACAGCTATCTGTGTGAATGATCATTCTGGCTTCTGATATCTCTGGAGCAATATTCAAAGCAACAAGACAGTGGGTATGCTGTATTTTTATTTTCGTTCAGTTGTTTTTAAATCAAATCTGACAACCTCTGCCTTTTAATTGAGATGCTTAAATTAACTTTTTAAAAAATAATTTATTTTCCCATTGGTTCCCATATAACACTCAGTGTTCATCTCAACAGATGCCCTCTTCAATGCCTGTCACCCACTCTCCCCCCTCCCACACCCCCCTCACCCTCACTTTGTTCTTAGTCTTTGAGAGTCTCTTATATTTTGTCTCCCTCCCTCTCTGTGGCTTTTTTCTTTTCCCCTCTTCCCCTCCGCCATGGTTTTGCTAAGTCTCTCAAAATCCACCTATGTGTGGAAACATATGGTATCTGTCTTTTTCTGACTGAGTTCTTTCACTTAACATAATACTCTCCAGTTCCATCCATGTTGCTACATATATACAGTGGAATACTACCTGGCAATAAGAAAAAATGAAATCTGGCCATGTGTAAATAAACTTTTTAAAACTCTTTAAAACTTTTTATTTGCAAACACTTAAAGATTTATAAAAGTTGCGAAGGAAGTGCAGAGAAGTATAGAAGAATCCCCTGTATCTTTCACCTGCTTTTTAGATGATTTTTAATGTGATTATTGAAAGTTTTCCTTTTGCTATATTTTATATTCCCATCTATTCTCTTTCCCCCTTTCCCTCTTTTTCTGCATCCTTTAGACTCAAACTTCCATTTTTATTGTTTTAAATCTTAATTTGGTTTCCATTTCAGTGTAGTTAACATACACTTTTACACTGGTTTCTGGTGTACAATATAGTGATTCAGCACCTCCATACAACACCCGATGTGCATCATGGCTGGTGCACTCCTTAGTCCTCATCACCTATTTCACATATACCACCACCACCTACCCTCTGGTAACCATCAGTTCTCTCTAGTTAAGAGTCTATTTCTTGCTCCCTCTCTCTCTCTTTTCCTTTGCTTGTTTGTTTCATTTCTTAAATTCCAGATATGAGTAAAATCATATGGATTTTGTCTTTCTCTGGCTAACTTATTTCACTTAGCATTATGCTCTCTAGCTCCATGCAAGTCACTGAAAATGGCAAGATTTCACTCTTCTTTATGGCTGAGCATGATCACCACATCTTTATTCTTTATTCCATAGCATGTATACCACATCTTCTTTATCCACTCATCTATCGATGGATACTTGGGCTCCTTCCATAAGTTGACCATTGTAAATAATACTGCTATAAACATAGGGGTGCATGTACCCTTTTGGCTTAGTGTTTTTGTAGTCTTTGGGTAAATACCCGGTAGAGGGATTACTGGATCATCGGTAGTTCTATTTTTAACTTTTTGAGGACCCTCATACTGTTTCGCACAGTGGCTGCACCAGTTTGCTTACCCACCAACCGTGCATGAGTGTTCCCTTTCCTCCACATCCTCACCCACACTTGTTTCTTGTCTTCCTGATTTCAGCCATTCCAACAGGAGTGAGGTAATATCTCATTGTGGTTTCAATTTGCATTTCCCTGATATTGAGTGACCCTGAGCATTTTTTCATGTGTCTATTGGCCAACTGGAAGTCTTCTTTCGAGAAATGTGTGCTCATTATCTTCTGCCCATTTTTAAATGGGTTTGTTTGTTTTTGGAGTGTTGGGTTGTAGAAGTTCTTTATATATTTTGGATCCTAACCCTGTATCAGATATGTCATTTGCAAAAAAACTTGTCCCATTCAGTAGGCTGCCTTTTAGTTTTCTTGATCCTTTCTTTTGCTATGCAGGAGCTTTTCATTTGATGTTTATATTTATATATAGTCCCAATAGTTTATATTTGCTTTTATTCCCCTGCCGCAGGAGACAAGTCTAGGAAAATGTTGGTGTGGCTGATGTTAGAGACATTAGTGTCTGTGTTCTTCTCTAGGATCTTTATGGTTTCAGTCTGACATTTAGGTCTTTAATCCATTTTCAGTTTCCTTCTGTGTGTGGTGTAAGAACATGGTCCATTTTCATTCTTTTGCATGTAGCCGACCACTTTTCCAAACATCATTTGTTGAGGAAACTTTTTCCCATTGGAAATTCCTTCCTGCCTACTTGGGCATTTTTAAACCATTACATTTTATCTCCATTACTTGTTAATTAGTTGTAACTCTTTGTTTTGTTATTGTAGCGGTAGCTTTAGAGATTACAGTATGTATCTTTAACTTATCACAGTCTTCTTTCAAGTGATATGATACCATTTCATGTACTGTATAAGAACTTTACAATAGTATTCTTCCAATAGCCTCCTTTCCAGGCTTTGTGCTTTGTCCAAATACATGATACTTCCATAAAAATCATAACGTGTTGATAATATTTTTGCTTTAAACAGCCACCTCTCCCTTAAAGAAGTTTAAATAATACAAAAAATTCCTTATCCTTACCAATGCTGTTACCATTCCTGGTGGTGTTTGTTCCTTTGTGTGAATCCAGATGTCTATCTTACACCATACTCCTTCTGCTCAAAGAAATTTCTCTAACATTTTTTATATTGTACGTCTGTTGTTGATACATTTGTTAAAATTGCTTAGGCATGAAAAAAGTACTTTACTTCTGCTTTTGAAACATAGCTTTGTTGGATAGAGGCCTAGGTTGGTAATTTGTCTTTCAGTAATTTACATATATTCCTTCGTTGTCTTTTACCTTGCATCACTTCCAAAAGTAAATCCGCCGTTATCCTCATCTTTGTACCTCAGAAGTCATTTTCTCTGTCTATCTTAAGATATTCTGTTTATTCTCTCGTTAAGAAATTTAATTGTGATAATCTTTGGTAATTAAAAAATATTCTTATCCCTCATTTATTGAGAACTCGTTAGGTCTGTTGACAGTTTTCATTAACTTCAGAAATTTTTTCAGTTATTCTCTCAATTCTTTCTTCTTTCATGATTTGTCTTTTTTTGCGGTAAGCTTATTTCAGTTCAAAGATCCATCATCAATTATTTCTCACAATATATTTTCATATCCCTTCTTCTTCTCAGATACTTATTTATGTATAGATCAGGCCACTTGACTCAGTTCCACCACTCACCGATGCTCTGTGCTTTAAGGTTTTGTGTTTTATATCAACTTCTTTCTATTGCTATGTCTTCAAGTTCACTAATTTTTCCTTCTGCATACAATATTTAATATGCTTTTAATACTATTCAGTGTATTTTTCATCATAGACATTTTTTCATTTTCTGGTCCCTCTCTAGAAGCTTAATTTGGATCTCTTATTTTTAAAATATATTTCTTGTTTTTATTTAATATGTTCAATCTTTCTTCTGGTTTCTTGGACACATGGAATACAGTATTAAAGTCTAAATAATTTTTCCCTCTTTATGGTCGTTATTTTCCACTTTCTTTGCATACATGGTAATGTTTTATTCAATGCCAGACATTGCGTGTTTTACCATGTTGGATGCTGAATATTTTTGTATTCTTCCAAGAACTCTTGCACTTAGTTCTGAGACATGGTTAAGTGTCCTGGAATTAGTTTGATCTTTTTGGGATCCTATTTTCAAGGTATGTTAACAGGACAAGAGCAGCACATAATCTAGGGTTAACTTTTTCCATCTACTGAGGCAAAAGTCTTCTGAGGACTCTCTACCTAATCCCTTGTGAACTTTAAGGCTTTTCACTCTGGTTGGTGGAAGCAGACACTATTTCTGGCCCTGTCTGGGCTCCATGGATTGTTCCCTCTAGTACTTTTGAGTGAGTCTTCCTCCGTCCTGCAATATTTCCTCACACACATGGGCTGAGAAATACCCAGCTGAGTACTCAAAGGGGATGCTTTGCAGATTTTAGAATGTTCTCTGTGAAGCTCTCCCCTCTTTGGTATTCTGCCTACAACCTCTAGTTTTCTTGGCCTCACTAAAGTCCCATCTCTGCCTATTCACTTCACAGAGACTGCCAAACTGTACCTAAGTTTTCCCTTCCTGAACAGCAGCCTAGAAACTTTCTATAGGCAGTAAGCTGGGGCAGTCATAGGGGTCACCTCATCAGTTTCCTATGAAAGATCACAGTCCTTTAGTGACTGATTTCGAAAATCTTGAGACCTGTCGTTTCAAAAGTGAGGGTAAATATGATCCCTGTTACTCTATCTTGATGGGAATCAGCTAAGAGGATAAGGCAATACGTGTAAAGTTTTGGGAAAGAAATTGAACCCACAACCCAGAGATGATAGGTTGCACTCTGCACTGACCGAGGCAGTCAAACACCCCCTGAGCATTTTAACTGCTTTTTGCAATTTAGTTATTTTTATATTGGATCTTTTATTAGATGTAAGTTCTTGAGTTGAAGAAATATATTCTGTAGTTCACCTCTTCAATTTTATTAGTTGCATTTCCCCCAATAAAGTTCAAGTAAAAGCAATGTGAAAAGAATCTAAAAAGAGTATGTATAATATCGTTCCACTTAATTTTGTCTATGTCTTCTTATACTTTACCTGATATATGAAAACACAGCTCTCTGGTTCATTGTTAACCTTGATAGTTTCTGAGTGCTGGGGTTACGGGTGATTTATTGCTTCTTTTTTCCTTTCAGTACTTCTAGAATAAATTTTATTGACTTTTACCTTTGCAAAAAGACCTTAAAGGTCACATGTTGATATCTTTGTCTTGAAACAGATTCGCAGAAATAAAAGAAAAGATATCTTAAAACAGTACTATATAGTTCATGCTCAAAAATAAGAAACACACCTCTCTCTGGGCCAAAAAAAAACCATAAGGCATTTGCAGAAGCAGTAAAGAGTGGGGTAACCTATAGTCATGGAAACAGGCTGATACTACCACAAAGCCAAGACAGCCATTGCTACAAAGTCAGGGTGGAATCTCCTAGCTAGAAATTGTTGCTGTGAGACTGAGGTCAGACCTAGGCCCAGAACTACGATAGCTGTACCCCAGTTACAACAAGCAAAATCATCTCTAGACATCGCCCAGTGTCTGCTGGGGGGCAAAAGGACCACCACCGTGCCTCCTGAGACTAAAAGAGTTTCCAAAAGAGTGGGAAGAATATGTAAGTCCAATATGTAACATATTAGAGTCAAGATTCAGAACATTAAAGATCTTTTTAATCCTAAAGAGAAAAGACTTTGGATCATTTACAAAAAGAAGAATGAATTTGACAGTGACTATTTATTAGCAAGACTGGATGCAAAAAGAATATGAACAGTGGGTTCAAACTGCTATGGAACAACAACTTTGAACCTAGACCTCTCTCCCCAAACTATCACTCAAGGTTGAAGGCAAATAAATACGTCTTCAGGGTTGCAACGACTGGGGATTTTTTTTTTTATCAGTCACGGCCTATCTCTGAAAGGGACACCAAAGAATGTACCCAGCAAGAGAAAAATGAACTGAGAAGAAAGTTGTGGTTTTAAGAAAGACGGATGAACAAATAAATCACTAAACATAAAGTTAATCTATGTGTATTATTTTCTAATTGCCAAATAATTCAGTGGACTTCATATATGCAAACTACATCACTTTGAAGATATAATAAAAGGAAAAGATTCCTATAGTAATTCCAAAAAAGGATCAGTTAAAAATAACTGCAGGAGGAAATATACAAACTCCATAGGAATAAAGCTATCATATGAAAGTGAAGAACCCAAAAGAGAACTGGAACTGATGAAAAGCAGACTGGTTTTGGATGACAATACTCAAAATCATAAATATATCATGTTACCAAGTAATCTATCAATTCAATGTCATTCCAATAAAATACCAAGAGATCCTTCCTGAAGCATCAAAATGATTTTACAATCATTGAAAGATAAAAAGCAAGAATATCCAGGAAAATATCTAAGGTGTAAGAAATCTGAAGGTAATTATCATTACCAAATATTAAAGCATATTATAAAGCTCAGTGATTAAAACAGTGTGGTTCTGCTGCATGGCAGTTCAATGGACTATTTTCGTAAAATATAGTATTTTAGGGGTGCCTGATTGGCTCAGTTGGAACAGCATGTGACTCTTGATCTTGGGGTCATGAGTTCAAACACTACCTTGTGCACAGAGATTAGAAAGAAATAAACTTTCAACAAATATATTGACTCTTTTAAAGAGAATTACCTTTGTAGCAAAAACACCATAACTAGGTCAAGAAACAACACACTGGAAGGACATTTGCAATGAAATTCAAAGACAAATAGTTAACTCCATATTTTTAAAAAGTTTCTACAAATTAAAGAGAAAATAAATTCTAACTCCTAAAAGGAAAGCGGGCAAAAGATGTGAATGCAGTTCTGACACACTGGGAGACTTTAGTCATGATGTAAAAGTATCCATTAAAAACTGCAAGACAGAAGAATCTGGGTGACTCAGACAGTTGAGCATCCAACTCTCTGAGTTCAGCTCGGGGTATGATCTCATGGTTAATGAGCCCACATGGAACTCTGTGCTGACAGGGCAGAATCTGCTTGGGATTATCTCTCTCTTCCTATCTCGCTGCCCCTCCCTCACAGCAGAAGAAGTGTGTGTGTGTGTGTGTGTGTGTGTGTGTGTGTGTGCGCGCGTGTGTGTGTGTGCCCTCGCGCACGCACACACACGCACTCTCTCTCAAACAAATTTAATAAAAACAAAACTAGAAGACATTACTCCTTTTCACTCTTTAGACTGAAAAATCATTGAATTCAAACTCAATGGTTTTACTGTTTAGCGGGGAGAAAGTACTATCATGACTGTCATAAAGTAGCACAATTTCTATCAAGAACAATCTGGTAAAAGCTTGGAAATTTTTCAGTGAAGAAATCCCTTTATCTAGCGATTCCTCTTTTAGGAATTATTTCTACATAAATGCTCAAACATGTGTGAAATGACTTCAGTATACTTAATTGAGGTTCTCCTTCTTTCTTTCTTTCATCTTTCTTTCTTTATTTTTAAGTAAGCTCCACGCCCAATATGGGGGTGGACTTCACAACCCTGAGATCTAGAGTCACATGCTGTAGCAACAAAGCCAGCTCAGGGCCCCAAGTTCACTTTATTTCTTATAGCAGAAGACTGAAAAATAGTAGATATCCACCTTACAAGGCCAAATTGATTAACTTACAACATATCAAAACACTATAATATAATGAAGCTATACGGAACCAGAGATCTCTATATGTATTAAAAAGATCAATTCTATATGGCATGTTGAACAAAGCAACAGGTTGAAAAATGCCTCCCTCTTGCTTATAGAATTGATAAAGTATGTGCGTGTAAATGCATTAAATATATTCTGAGGCATACTAAAAAAACCTAGTAATAGTGTTTGGCTCTAAGGAAGGACAAATGACCATCAGTGGGACACAGTTGAGTGATCAATGGTTTTTGCTTTGAGTGGCATTTTGATGCTTTTTAAAAAATTTTATTTATTTATTTTGAGAGAGGGAGAGAAAGAGAGAGCACAAGTGGGGAAGGGGCAGGGAGAGAAATGGAAAGAGAGAATCCCAAACAGGCTCTGTACTACCAGCGTAGAGTCCGATTGGCGCTCGAAATCATGAACCTGCCAGATCATGACCTGATCCAAAGGCGGTAGCTTAACTGACTGAGCCACTCAGGCAGCCGGCTTTTATCCATACAAATGTAATATTTTGGGTTTTTATTGATGTGATTTTGCCCTGTGTGTTCGTTTTGGTGTGCGCGTTAATTTTTGAAATAACAGTTTTATGGCTTAGTTTCTTAGGTTTGTATGGGGAGTGAGGAGGGATACATTTTGAAAAACACAAAGTTAAAAAGTAATGTAATAAGACTTCGCCCACTAGGATTTGTAGGTAGTAACATTTTTTTTCATCATTGCTTCAGTCTTTTTGTAAATAAAAGAATTAAAATCCCTTAGTAAAATTTGAATTCCTCTTCTCTTTTCCATCCAATTTCTCTCTCTTTCCCCAGTAGCAAAAGTCATCATGATTTTGGTGGGCATCCTTTCAAGTTATCTGTTAATAGCTTTACATTCACACGTGGTAGCGCCACTAGCTCATGAGTGGTGGAGGATGAAGGAAAGTGGAGGACAAGGCTCTGGGAAATTATGTGATGTGGCATTTAGGTTCTGTGGGAACAATAATTATAAAAATTGAAGAGCAAAGTGGCTTTTTCTTTTTTTCTTTTTACTTTATTTATTTCTCCTTACTTTTTAATTTTTAAATAATAAATGAATTTCTTTTAAAAATATTAATGTTTATTTATTTTTGAGAGAGAGAGACACAAAACCTCTATACTGTTTTCCAGAGCGGCTGCACCAGTTTGCATTCCCACCAGCAGTGCAAAAGAGACCCTCTTTCTCTGCATCCTCGCCAACATCTGTTGTTCACTGAGTTGTTAATGTAAGCCATTCAGACGGCTGCGAGGTGGTATTTCATTGTGGTTTTGATTGATACTTCCCTGATGATGAGTGATGTTGAGCATTTTTTCATGTGTCTGTTCGTCACCTGGATGTCTTCTTTGGAGAAGGGTCTATTCATGTGTTTTGCCCATGTCTCCACTGGATTATTTGTTTTTTGGGTGTTGAGTTCGGTAAGTTCTTAATAGATTTTGGATACTAACCCTTATCTGGTATATCACTTGCAAATATCTTCTCTTGTTCCATTGATTGCCTTTTAGTTTTGCTTAAAATTTATTTTTTAGAGCAATTTAAGATTCACAGCAAAATAGTGGGAAAGTACAGAGATTTTCCATATACCTCCTGTAGTCACACATGCAGAGTATCCTCCATTATCTGCATCCCCCACCAGAGTGGTACATTTGTTACCATTAATGACCTTTGGTTCACATCATAATCCCCCAAAGGCTATGGTTTACACCCTGGCTCATTCTTGGTGTTGTACCTTCCATAGATTTGGGCAAATACATAATGACATGGATCCACCCTTACAGTATTACACAGAGTATTTGCACTCTCCTAAAAAATTCTATATGCTCTGCCTATTCATCCCTTCCCTCCACTCCAACGTCTAGCAACCACTATCTCCAGAGTTTTGCTTTTTCCAGAATGTCATACAGTTGAAATCATACAATGAAGTCTTTCAAATTGGTTTTTTACATACTAACATGCATCAAAGATTCCTCTATGTCTTTTCCTGGCTTGTGAGCTCATTTATATACAGTGCTAAATAATGTTCCATTATCTGGATATACCATAGTTTACTTGTCCACTGAATTATGGAAGGACATCTTGGTTGCTTCCAAATTTTGGCAGTTGTGAATAAAGCTGCTATAAACATCTGTGGTATCTGAAAGGAAAGAGTCTGAAAAATTAGAAAATCCTCAGACAAGGTGACGATCATCATTATAATAATTCAACTAATAATAGAGAGTTTATCCTATTCCAGGTCCTGAACATGGTGCTGGTAACATAAATATAACACAGTTCTTGGTTTTAAGGAGATTGTAACCTACTGGCATAATTATGATTCTAGAAGTGAGAGATAATTGGGATTCTATGAAGCAAAATGAGAGACTAATGCATGAGCCGTATGGAAACTCCAAGGAGGGGTACATTTAAATCAATGAAGATTGGATTTATTCCCAAATGAGGTGACACTTGAAGAGTGACTTATTACTAATTTTTACACTGAAATTATCTCTAACTTCCAGAAAAGTTGCACATATAGTAGAAATAACTTTTTTCAATTTGACAATAAGTTGCCAACAGTATGCCCATCATCCCATAATTTTTAGTGTGTTTTGCCTACCAAAAAGGACGTTCTCCTAAATAATCAAAATACAGCCATCAAAATCAGGACACTAACATTTATCCATGATTACTATCTAATCGTTAGACCCCATTTACGAAATTGTCCCAGTAATATCCTTTATAACAAAATATCCAGTTCAAATTATTACTCGAATTGAATTTTTACATATCTAGTCCTCTTAAACATGTAAGAGAGGAAGAAAAACTGTTCAAGTGGGGATTTGGGGGGTACCTAGGTGGATTATGATGGCTAGCAAGCAACTGTACATGAGAAAAACATTTTGGGCACAGATAAAACTTATAACTGTTTTAGTTGGCTAACTGTTTAGGGTGGCTTTGTTCATTGGGTGTCCAACTTTGGTTCAGGTCTTTGGTTCAGGTCATGATCTCGTGGTTCACGAGTTTGAGCCCCGAGGCAGCTCTGTGTTGACGTCTTGGAGCCTGGAACCTGCTTTGGATTCTGTGTCACCCTCTTTCTCTGCCACTCACCTGCTCACGTTCTCTCTCTCTCTCTCTCAAAAATAAAGAAACATTAAAAACATTTGTCACATTGAGAATTGAATTAATTTATTCCCATTTTTTAATTTTTACTGATGGAAGTATCTAGTGCTATGAATTGTCCTCTGACCACTACTTTCGATGTATCCATAGCTTCCATTATCTATTAAGTCCTTAACTATAGTCTGTGCTTTGATCTACACTGATACTTTTTCAAACTATTTTCAGATTTAGAGTTCACTAAGTCTTTTCAGTGCTGCTCTTAGATCAACATTATGTGTGTCATTAGCTTTCTTCTTCTCCTGTGCCCTTTTTCTCAGTCTGCCTTGTATTAGGGCAGAATGGGGTAGGAACATAAGGGATCACACTTTGGTTTTAGGTGTTTTTGTTTTTACTTACAGTATTTTGATGTGTCTACTGAGATCACAGGTGCAAAGGCTTAAACTGCAGCCAATCTGAATCTTGATGGAGTGCTTTGTGAACATCCCAGAGCACAGGAGGGTGGAAGGTGTTGCTAGTAGGCCATATCCCACTGATCCCTTTTTCTCCCCTGGGAGGCTGTCACAGGGACAGTTTCTCTTTAGCTCACAAGTTTTGATGATGTCTGTGGCCTTCTGCTGTAACTCCTCAGCTGCAGACTATAAAATCACTTCACTACCCTCCAGAAGAGGCTCCTGAGTAGCAAGGCATCCCACAACTCACACTGAAGTCACCAGCCTTTTTACTTCAGTATTTTTACTGGT
>PITB01021272.1:10035-29420 GCA_004024585.1 Paradoxurus hermaphroditus
CTCTCATTTCTAGGACCCTGCTTTATGATACTGTCCCCACCTAGGCTCTGTCTCCGTTCTCTTCTACTTGTTCAGCCTGTCTCTTTTTTTCTCTCCTCTGGAAAACAAGTGTTCATTCAATTCCAGAGCCGTCCCTCATGCCCCGCCCACCCCAGCACTGCCTTCCACCCCGACCCAAATACCCATGGCTCTAGCCATCTACTGGCCTGTCTCCCCTTCTCAACCAGCTGCCGCTGACCACACACACACACACGTGAGGGGTCCATCCTACCTTCCACGTATTTGTGGTGCGCGTCCAGCCCCTGAGCGCCGGTGACCCCCCCCCCTCCCGCCCACCTAGACCTTCACCCGCCCCCGTCCCCCTTCACACGTCGTCCGTCGCTGCCTCCACTTGCCCTGCTCGTCCGTCCCGGTACTCTGCATTTGAACCCTGATCCGTTGCATCGCCTCTCCCCGCCCCTCGCCCTTCGCTGTGCTCGCCTCTGACCGAGCCCTGTGCCAGCGTGGGGATGCTGAGATGAGCCGACTCGTTCCCTGCCTGCCGAGGCCTGCAGTCTGGTGGGCGTCCCCTCGTGCCCGCACCTCCTGGGGCACTGCCCCTTTTCCCCGGTCCTCTCGTGCGGCTTTCGTCCCGACAGCCTTTCTCTTGGTGCAGATGTGGAGGTGGACGTGGACGAACTGAACCAGGAGCAGGTGGCAGATCTCAACAAACAGGCCACGACCTACGGCATGGCCGACGGCGACTTTGTCAGGTGAGGCCTGCGGGCTGGTTCTCCTCCCCACTCTGTGCCTGGCATTTGTCATTACTCCTGCCACCAATAGCCACTTTGTTCCTGAGCACTCGTGTGCCTGGCTCCCTGCCAGGGGCTTCACACACACAGGCTCCCGAGCTTGTGGGATGGATACTTAGGACCAGGCCTTGCCTGTGCAGAAACTGAGGCTGCGCCCAGCTCCGTGTGACTGACCTTCTGACGCTTAAAAGCTCACGGGGTTCCTGGGCCTGGTGCACAGCACCCTCTGGTGGAGAGGCTTCATTCACTGGGTCACTCAACTTGCACTTGCTGATGGCGCCTCCTCCCTGAGTCCCCCCTCCCCCCGTGCAGATCACATAGAACAGTCTCAGCTAACAGAGCATTGAGTCTGAACCCGAATCGTCCTGTCTGAACACAGCACCCTCTGCCCAGAACCCTCCACCCCTGCCCCGTCACTTGGGCAGCCAGAGTCCTCACCCCGGCCACGAAGTCTTACCTGTCTGGGCCTCTGCCCCTCTTCCCCCGCACTCCCCCTCTCTGCCCCCCGCCCAGCCTCCGTAGCCTCCTTACCACCGAGCCACCCTCCGTCCAGCTTCCAGGCCACCCTGCTGTCGGCTCTGCCGGCTTCTGTGTTGCTTACTCCCTGGGGCTGCTTCCTAGCCCGCCCTTTCTCTGCGTGGCTTCCCTGACCTCCCTGTTGAAAGCTGTAGCAGATTCTACCAGTTCCCTGGCACTTCCTTCCCCTTCTACAGTCCAGGTTGTCACCATCTCACCTACTCCCTCGGTCATTGTCTGTTTTGTGCCTGTGAGGGCAAGGGTTTTTGTTTGTTTTCAATGCTGAATCCCCAATATATAAATAACATCTGCACGTAGTAGGTTCTTAGTAAGAATGCTGAACGAGTGAGAGGCCCCAGGGTGGCGTGGGATCCCTTGCTTTCTGCGACGACCCTGCTCGTGGCCTGCCCGCTCCTCCATTGTCCCCCTCCTCTCCCTCCGCAGGATGCTCCGGAAGGACAAGGAGGAGGCAGAGGCGATCAAACATGCCAAGGCCCTGGAGGAAGAGAAGGCCATGTACTCGGTGAGGGCCGGGCCGGGTGGGGGCAGGGATGCGCGCCGGGGAGGGCATAGCCCTCACCGGCCCGATGCCCACCCTACTCCAGGGCCGTCGGTCCCGGCGCCAGCGGAGGGAGTTCCGGGAGAAGCGACTGAGGGGCCGCAAGATCAGCCCACCCAGGTAGGTCGGGTTCTCCCCTGTGCCCCTGCCCTGCCAGCCTCATGCTTTCAGGACTCCGGGGGAGGGGCTGGGGCCCAAGGAGACTCTTTGGGGACACGCTTGCGTTTGCAGGAGAGTCCTCCTCGTGAGCCAGTAAATGAGAAAGATTTAGAGTGGGAGTGGCCGAGGGCATGTCGACGCCCTGCCCTGCCAGCCGTTCCCCGTGCCCTGCCGGACCTGGGACTCTTGCCAGGCATCCCGGGCACCTGCGGGGAGGTGGGGTGGAGTAGCTGCTAAGCGGAGGGCAGAGTCAAGGGGAATAGGCCTGTCCCTGAAGTCCTTTCTGTGTCCTTGTCAGATCTGGGGCAAGTGACTTCTCTTGATCTTTGGTTTCCTTCTTTGGAAAAGCACTGTCACCTCCCAGGATTGGGGGCGAGCCGGTGCCCACTTTGAGGCCTGGGGCACGTTTGGATGAGGCAGTCTGGTGGGGTGTGGAGACGGGGCCTGCTGCAGCCTCAGCCCTGGAGGCCGTGGGCAAACCCACGCCGCTTTTTGCTGTGCGTCCTCTGGTCAGGGAGCGTACTCGAGGGTTAAACAGCCTGGCGCGGGCTCAGGGAAAGGGCTCCTTAACAAGCTGCATGGATTCTCGCTGGCACCACTCTCCCCTAGAGGTGCGGGTCCGTGCGGTGCCTAAAAGCATGGGCTCAGGACCACAGGGCCTGCCCGTGAATCCTAGCTCCTTCACTTAGGAGCTGTGTGATGCCGGGCAGGCGCCTCTGTGTCTCTGGGTTTCGGTTTCTTCAGCTCTGAGGTGTGAATGGTCACGGTACCCGTGGCAGTTGTTGTGAAGAGCAGTGGAGGCACCTTTTTTAGTTTCACTGTCGTCCTTAACAAGCCAGGACCCAGTTAGCAGAACCAAGGACTTGGAGTGGCAGGAGGGACACTTCAGTCTGGGGTCCGGAGCCCAAGCTGGACCGAAGCTGCCGAAGTCCTTATTGCTCAGGGTCAGGAGGGGCCGGGGACAGTGTTTGTGGTGTGTGGCTGAGGTTCAGGCTTTGGACAAATCTGAGGCGAAGTGGGCAGAGGGATCAAGGTAGGGCTTGGAACCCAGCTGCAGCCCCCTCTTCGCTGGGCCCGGTACCTGGCCTTGAGCGCCTTGGTTGGGAAAGTGGCCCAATTCCATGCCCACTCAGATGCCCAGTCCCTGCTTGTCCCACCCCGTTCTCTCCATAGCTACGCCCGCCGAGACAGCCCCACCTACGACCCCTATAAGCGGTGAGTTTCCAGGGCCCAAGGAAGGGCAGGGCTGGGGAGGAGGGGTGGAGGAGGGGCGGAGGAGGGGGGGCCCACCCTGTAGGCTGCCTTGAGACCATAGATTGGTACCTGGTGTCACCTGTGGGTCTGAATCATTTTTCTGTTTTCCATAATGTTATTCTGCTTTCCCAAGTAATTGTCTCTAGTTTTCTGATTTAAACACAACGTGGTTGTGTGTTCAGAACGACCAAGCATGATAGAAAGGCGTGGCGTTGAAATCGAAAGTCTCTTTGATCTAAACTCCCAGAAATAACCAGTGAGAAATACTGCACAGAAAGGCCCAGCCTTGCCCGAGTGTGTCTCCATGATGCGGGAGTGGTTGGGGCAGGGGCCTCAAGGGTGGACAGACGTCAGTCTGACCCCCGTGCGCTGTTCAGGGTGCAGAGGGGGATCCCTGGCTCTCTGGGCTCACGGAAGAATAGGTAAGGTGAGGCACACGCCATACGGCACGAGGTCTGGCACCGGTAGGTGCTCGATCCAGGGCAGCCGTCAGCGACGCAGGTGGTTTTCCTTTGTAACAGTGGCGTTGCACCGCGCTTACCGTTCTAGAACTTGTCTGAAAGCTACATCGAGGATCTTTTTACATCTGCTCATCCCCTGATCAGTACATTTTTCTGTCACTCGCTTTCTTGCTTATCTTGAGGACCCATGCTGGGAGTCAGATCCTACATAGCCGGGTTTCCTTCTGCCCTTGGCCCTGTTCCCTTGTGCTGGGTGTCTAGTGCTGTTGGGGGCCACACTGTCCTCACCTGTGGCTCTGTGCCGTGTTTATGTAGCCAGGGGGCTCCCGGGGAGCCTGGCAATTGAGCCCCTTCCTTCCTGCCCCGTAGGTCACCCTCAGAATCCAGCTCCGAGTCCCGCTCCCGCTCCCGCTCCCCGACCCCAGGCCGCGAGGAGAAGATCACGTTCATCACCAGTTTTGGGGGCAGCGATGAGGAGGCAGCCGCCGCAGCGGCTGCAGCAGCCGCATCAGGGGCCACCACAGGGAAGCCCCCCGCGCCCCCCCAGCCCGGCGGCCCCGCACCGGGACGTAATGCCAGCGCCCGGTCGGTAACGCTCACGCTGCCCGTCCTACGCCCCCGGCCACCGTGGGGGGGACCCAGGGCAGTGGGGGGCCACGGCCCAGGCCCATGCTGACCCGGCCCTCCGTGCCCCGCCTGCAGCCGCCGCTCCTCCTCCTCCTCCTCCTCCTCCTCTTCTTCTGCCTCGAGGACCTCCAGCTCCCGCTCCAGCTCCCGCTCCAGCTCCCGCTCGCGCCGTGGCGGGGGCTACTACCGTTCTGGCCGCCACGCACGCTCCCGCTCCCGCTCCTGGTCCCGCTCCCGCTCCCGCTCCCGGCGCTATTCTCGGTCCCGTAGCCGTGGCCGGCGGCACTCGGGTGGGGGCTCCCGAGACGGACACCGGTACTCCCGCTCACCCGCCCGGCGTGGTGGTTACGGGCCCCGGCGCAGAAGCAGGTGCGTGGGGCTGGCGTGTGTGTGTGTGTGTGTGCGGGAGGGGAGGGCACAGGGCGCGGGCCCTGGGAGTGGGCACGGCCCGATGTGAGCGAGACCAGACTGTAGGCCCTGCCGTTTTGTGAGGAAGCACTTGGTTTGCAGGGGGAGGCGTGTGCCGTCTCTTCTCCGTGTGCGGTGACGTGGGGTGGAGCACAGCCACGTTCTCGGAGATGCACTGGGGACAGGAGACAGAGCCGCTCCTCTCCCGGGGAGTTCCCAGGCTGGCTGGCGGGGGATTGTGTGTGGAGCAGTACGCGGACTCTCCAGGGTGTCCTGTGGTTTGCAGTGGGGAGTGGCTGGCCTTTAGGACCAGGGCACTCTGGGGAGGGAGGTGCTGCAGACGGGGCAGGGAGCGAAGCATCTGGGGACTGGAACGTCCTTCCTGGGCTCTGGCCCGGGGGGATCAGAGCCGCGTGTGCGAAGGCAGCATGGCTCAGCCCGCGAGAGCGTGGGCTGTGGGGCGGCTGCCTGGCTTTAAATCCTGGCCCTGCTCGTGACCTTGCAGGGGTTCACTTCTCTCATCTCTAAAATCAGGAGAGCGTTGCTCTCGCTGAGTCGGCGGGAAGGTGTGACGGGTAAGGCAGGGGACTGCTCCGCCTGGGGCCTGGCGTTGGGGGAGTGCTTCTTCCGTCAGTACTGTCGCCTGTCCTGCAGCAGGCATCTCTGTGTCTGCTACCTACAGGGGCTGGGGTCTGAAGTAAAGAAGCCAGGTGGGCTCCGGTGGACTGGGGTGCGTGCATCCCATTGAGTCGGGTTGTTGGCTGTGCAGTGGCAGGTCCGGTGTCGTTCCGTCTTGTGGTTTTTCAAGAGAAGAGGAGAGTCTGGATTTTTAAAGGGTAGTTTGTTTTCTCAGTACCGCCAGCAAATTGGAGTTTCGTGAACACTTGGGCAGCCTCGACAGAATCAGAGTGTAGTGTAGATTTGGCTTCCAGGTCCTCCTCTGTAGCCTGACCCAGGCTGGCCATGTCTCGAATGCCAGCACGAGGGGGAGCCCTCGCTGAGGAGGGGCCTGAGCAGAGGAAGGATGGGGTTGCGTGTCCCCGGACTGGGTCTTGTGGGATCCATGTTGTGGATTGGCAGGGAGAGTGGGCAAGGGGTGAGGAGGTGCTGAGGGTGTAGACGAGGTCACGGCCCTTGGGTGCCCAGAGCTGGGCACAGTGAGTAAAGGGGGGAACTGGCCAGCCATGTCCCCCCCTCCCAGAGGTCACCTCCCAGGGAAGCCGGTGAGAAGGTGTCTCCTGAGTGAGAAGTGCAGAGCCGCTTCAGGGTGGTGGTATCTGGAAGGTGGTCTCTGTGTAGACACCGAGCAAGGCCAGGGAGCAGCCGAGGCGAAGGCAGCGGGCGGCGGGGGCGGGTAGGGGGGTGGGTGGGAAGCGCGTAGTCACACTGGGCCTCCCTTAGGGCCGAGTGGGATGGCTGTCAATTTGGAGCCGGGGTGGGGTGTGTGGCGGGGGGGGTCCCCGGCTCCTCACGGCCCCCCTCTGGCTCCGCCGTGTCCCCAGGAGCCGCTCCCGCTCCGGGGACCGGTACAGGCGGGGCGGCCGGGGCCCCCGGCACCACAGCAGCAGCCGCAGCCGCAGCAGCTGGTCCCTCAGCCCGTCCCGCAGTCGCAGCCTGACTCGGAGCCGCAGCCTCAGCCCGAGCCGCAGCCGCAGCCCCAGCCGTAGCCGCAGCCGCAGCCGCAGCCAGAGCCGCTCGCCATCGCCCCCAAGGGAGAAGCTGACCAGGCCGGCGGCGTCCCCTGCCGTGGGCGAGAAGCTGAAAAAGTAAGCAGGGGCAGGGGGCCCGGGGGAAGACCGTGGTCAGCCTCAGGTGAGGTGGCTGAGCGCCACCGTTCTCTTTTTGAAGAGAGCTTGGTCCTGCCTCGGAGGTCTGAGGAGGCCGTGGCCCCAGCTTGGGAGGGTAGATCTGAGGGGGTTCTGAGGAGTCACAGCCCTACCTTGGACGAGGGTTCAGGGGACGCAGCCCTGTCTTGAGAGATCCTAGAGAGGCACGGCCACTCCTTGCGGGCGGCCGAGACCCGCTGCCCTCAGACAGTACCGAGGTCGCATGGCGTCAGAGGTGGCAGCTGCCCTTTCCTCCTCCCAGGACCGAACCTGCCGCTGGTAAAGAGACAGGAGCTGCCAAAGTCAGTAAGAATTTGGAACTCGCCCGTCTAATTCCCGCCAGCAGCAGTGCCCGAGAGCTGGGCCCGGTGGGCCTGCAGGGGGGGCCGGGGGGTGGGGTGCCGGGACATCCAGCCCTGGGGTCAAAGCGGGCTGGGAGTGCTCTGGCCCGTGAGATCTGCGCCCCCCCCCCTCACTGTCCAGCGGGGTTCCAGCTGTCCCCAGGCCTCCCAGACCCTCGCGGCGGGCATCTGCGGGCTGTCGCTCCTCCCCGTGCGCCCCCACAAGTCCCAGGCCCTTGGATGAGGTGGGTAGTGGGTGCTCCGGACGCCCACCCCCTCTCCCGCCGCTTCTCCCCCTTCCCCAGCCCAAGCTGACGCCGCAGGAGAAGCTGAAGCTGAGGATGCAGAAGGCACTGAACAGGCAGTGTATGTCCCCCCAACGCGCGCCCCGGTCTCCCCCAGCATGACGCGCGGGAGGCCCTGCGCCTTCCCGCACACACAGGCGTCCGTGTGCAGACCATTCTGCCACCACCCTGAGGGGCAGTCTGGGTGGCCTCTCTGGGCTCAGCTGTGGTGTCGGGACGGGGGGGGGTGCTCTTGAGGGCCCCTGTCAGTATCGTGTCTCTCCTTCACCGCAGTCAAGGCGGATAAGAAGGCGGCGCAGGAGAAGATGATACAGCAGGAGCACGAGCGCCAGGTAGGAGTGAGGCCGAGGAGCGGAGCGGGGCGGGGCGGGGTTGGCGGCCGGGCCGCCCTCAACAGCCATCTCCACCGCAGGAGCGGGAAGACGAGCTCCGAGCCATGGCCCGCAAGATCCGCATGAAGTAAGACCATCGCGCTCCCCGCTTCTGGGTCACGGCCACCCGCCGCGGGCTGCCTCGCAGTCCCCCCACCTGGCCCCTCACTAGAACCCTTGAGGTGATGCTCACGATGCCGCCCTTGAGGTGGCAGACAAAGTGTCCCCTGGCCCTCGGTGTCCCCCCTCTGTTCTCAGCTTGTGTGCTGCACCTGCTGCGTCTCTTCCCGGCGCGGTGGGCCCCCGGGCATGGGCCCCCCGCTGCTGTTCCCCTCCCTGGCTTCGTTCAGGGGGGAGGGGGAGCCCTCCCTGACTGTCCTGTCTAGAGTAGCCCCCCACAGTGCTCCCTTCTCCAGGCCTGCTGAGAGCACTCACCCCCACCTGGCTCGCGCGCTTTGGTTTCCTCACTTGTTGATGTCCCTCGAGGGGAGATGAGGGGACCGGTTCGGTGCTGGCTCCCTACTGTGTGCTCAGCCCCCGGAGCACAGAAGTGGCGCTTAGGAAGCCAGCCCCGTGGTGGGTTCCTCTCCTCCCCTTCTGTTTCTCAGCTCCTCACTGCAAACTGGACAGGCTTGCAACCTGGGTCAGACGTGAAGTCCAGTACCAGCTCTGCCTCTGTGACCGTGTGGCCCCAGAGGTGGTCATCGGCACTCTCAAGCCTCACTTCAAATGTTTTTTCATTTGTTTTTTCATTTATTTTTGAGAGAGAGAGAGGGCGAACATAAGTGGGGGAGGGGCAGAGAGAGAGGGAGACGCAGAATCCGAAGCAGGCTCCAGGCTCTGAGCTGTCGGCACAGAGCCCGACGGGGGCTCCATCCCAAGAACCACAAGATCATGATCTGAGCCAGTCAGATTCTTAATTGACTGAACCATCCAGGATTCCTCTCGTTTTTAAAATATTTATTTTTATTTTTTTCATTTAAAGCCTCACTTCTTACCCTGCAGCCAGGACAGATCATGGCGACGATCTTGTGGGGTAGCCCGGGGGTTAAGGCTCAGAAAGCGCAGGCCCACTCACTCAGGGCCCGTGGGCGGAACCTCGGATCTAAGCTAAGCGCGCAGCGTCGGCAAGGAGGAGAGTCCGTCGGTGGCAGGCCCGTGTCATCGATGGCTTGTCCCTCTCTGGTTCCGCTCGTACTTGACGTGGGTCCTCAGACCAGCAACTTCATCCCTCCAAGCGGGGTCTCTCCTCTTCTTCTCTTGGGGATCCTGCCGTAGGGTTTCCAGCGCAGTGCCTAGTGTGTCAGAAATCTGCTTGTTCTACTTGTCACTGTGGTTTGCCTTTTGCACACCCATCGTGTGATGGGCCTCTGAGGATGCTGTCTGCTTCCGTCAGGTGGGGAAGCAGAGTGCCTGGGGACTCCGCGTCGTGGCCCGTCAGTTCGGAGTTCTGATCCCACCTCTGCGGCCCACCAGCTCTGATCCTTTCTCCTCTCTGGGCCTCAGTTTTGCTCATCTGTTAAATGGGAGTGGAACAGTCGTTCCTTCTTACGGGCTCGTTGGGCGGATTCACTGAGGTCAGGGCCAGGCAAGTAGAAGGAGCCTAGTAAATACCGCCCCTGGGGTGGCGTGTCCCAGACGTTCCGATAAAGGCTGACAGGGCACTCCGGGTGTGAGTCCCCGTCTTTTGAGACCACCTAAACTGACAGGAGACGACCGGACTTGCCAGCTCTTCTGTGTTTGTTTGGCAGGCCTTTCAAAGCAGGGCCAGCCGGCATTCCGGCCCTGGCTCGGCCCCACCTGTTCCCTTTGAGCTCAATGTTCTCGTTTCCAAGCGAGGAGACGGCAGCAGTACCTGCCTTTGGGTTGACTGTGCCCTTGGACCGGGATGTCGGAGGCAACTGACCCGGACAGGCGGCCTAGCCTGTCTTCGGTTCAGGTTCAGTGTTCTCGCTGCACGCTCATGCGCGCCCCCCCCCGCCCCCTTGCAGGGAGCGGGAACGCCGAGAGAAGGAGAGAGAAGAATGGGAGCGCCAGTACAGCCGGCAGAGCCGCTCACCCTCCCCCCGCTACAGTGAGTGGCCCCACTCCCCCAGCCGCCGCCGGGGCCCGCCCAGGTGCAGCCCTGGAGCCCAGTCCTGGGCATTGGCTCTGTCTTCTTTTCTTTCCAGGTCGAGAATACAGCTCTTCCCGAAGGTAAGCAAGCCAGCCCCACCCCGCTCCCTGGAACACGATGGTGTCCCCACCTTGATTCTTCGTCTCCTCCCTGTACCCCTCCGTGTGTCGAGGCTGGCCTGGTCCCTCCGTCTGCAGCCCGCTCCCGTCTCTGATGCCCCAGCGGTCACGTGTGCATCTGTGTGTGCAGTGTGGCTGCTTCCACCCAGCCCTCACGGGGACCCTCCTTTCTCTCTCCAGGCGCTCAAGGTCACGATCTCGAAGTCCCCATTACCGACATTAGGCAGAAGTGTAGGGAGCTGGGGGCGGGGTGAGGGCTCAGGCTGTGATGCTGCGATGCTGCTGGTTTTATCTCTAGTGAAATAAAATCGCTCGCTATTTAACTCCCTTTACCTGGCCTCCATGTCATCTGTGTGGTCAGTGTCCACCAGCCACCAGGGGCAGCAAGAGAGGAAGCCGGTTGGGTTCAGGGACAGGAGCCAATGCTCAGACCCACGTGGCAAGTCCTGCCCATACCCGGGTGTCTAGGTGGCAGCTCCATGTTCATCAGAAGTGCTCCTGCTGCAGGTCCGCCAGGGCAGGGGCACGGTCGGTGGGGATCCGTGGGGGAAGGGCCCGGCACCGGGCATGTGGAGGACAGGCCAGGACTTTGCCCAGAGGCCTCTGGTGACAGGTCCGGGCTTCTCCCCGCCCTCGCCTCGGCCCCTGCCCTGGCCTCGCCCACACTGGGAACCGGGAACACGGCTTTCTGTGCCAGTCTTGCTGTGCCTGGGGCACTGGGGGCTGGCCTTTCCCCTCACCCCCTCACTGCAAACCGGTCTGTCCAGCCGTCCACCCCAAGGAGGGAAGCCTCCCGCCCCACCGCAGACACCCCAAGAAAGCCAGAGTCCAAACATGTGTGTTCTAGGCGGGAGGGTTTACTCGCAGGAGAGCAAAGACAAGGTCGACAGAAGCAGTAGCCGTGGTGCCTGGGACCGCACCGCAGAGGGCATTCCCGCGCCTCAGGCGTCCCCGGCCGCCTCGGGGTGCTTCTGCCGCAGGTGTTTGTCCAGGGTGGCCCGCAGGCCGAAAGGCACACAGCAGTGGGGACATTCGAAGCGGGTGCTGCCCGGCCCCAGGCCGTGCATGCGGCGGTGGCGGTTGAGCTTGCTGCTCTGGGCGCAGGCGTAGGGACAGAGCTCGCAGGTGTAGGGCCGCTCGCCCGTGTGCGAGCGCCGGTGCACCGTCAGGTTGCTGCTGTTGGTGAAGTGCTTCCCGCAGAACTCACAGCTGCCCCCGGGCCCGCGGCTCTTGACCGCCGGCTTCGGCATTTTCTTGGGGGACGTCTGGCTCTTCGCAGGTTCAGTTCTCTGTTCCTTGGTGGCAGCTTCCCAGCCGGCCCCACCGGGGCCCACCTGCGCCCCACCACCAGGGGCCCCGGGTTCCTGGACCCCCGCCGTGGCGGCCGCACCCGCGCTCTCGCCTCTGCTGCGCGGGAGGGTGCTGGCCGGGGCCGCGGCGTGGGCCGCCGGCTCGGGAGGGGCGGCAGCCGAGGCCTGTTCTGGACTGGCTTTGGCCTTTAAGGGGCTCTGAGGCTGTGGCTGCCGGTGGGTCTTCTTGTGGCGGTTGAGCTTGCTGCTCTGGGTACAGGTATAGGGACACTGGTCACAGGCGTAGGGCCGCTCGCCTGTATGCGAGCGCATGTGCACCTTGAGGTTGCTGAAGGAGCTGAGGGTCTTCGCGCACACGGGGCAGGTGGGGCTCCGCCGGGGGGCGACGCTCACCCGGGGGCCCTTGGCCTCAGCTTCCGGCTCCACCACCGCCGCCACCGCGGCCGCCACCTCCGCCAGGCCCAGCAGCGGGGCCTCCGGGGGCTCGGGTTCCGTCTGGTAGATGGACAGTCCGTGGTCCCACTGGGCATGGCGCAGCAGTTTCCAGGCCCCTGAGAACTGTCTCCCGCAGCGGAAGCAGCCCAAGGCCTTGGGGTCCTTGTGTTCTGCAACGAGAGGGGCCAGCGTTAGATGGAGAAAAGCGACCGTGTGTGCTGCGGCTCACACCTGCCGGTCGGACCCCTTCCGCGGGAGCGGCTCCGGCCCGGGGGCTGCGAACGCACAGCAGGAAGACAGGCAAGACCCCCGTCCTCCAGAAACCGATGCTCGGAAGTGGGCGGCCCGGCAAGTAAGGCCGACCTGCGAGTGGGTGGTGACTACCTGAGGGGCCTTTCTGGGTTTGGAAGTCTTCACGGGAAAAGTTACAGCGGGGTGAGGGGTGGGGGGGGGGTGGGGGTGCTATCTTGCATTAGGGACTCAGGAAGGGAGAACAGGCCAAGAGCTTCCTGCAGGCTCCCGAGCTTGGAAGGGTGGAGTGGGGTTTCAACCCAGAACCCTGAAGACTGATCGTCAAAAAAGACAGTTGGCTTAATACAGCTGTTGGTCACTGAGTGGGTTTCTGTGCCAGGCCCCCAAGTCCGTGGGCTCCATGCACAGTCTCCTATTCCTTGCCTTACAGAAGAGGGGGGGGGAAGCAGCCACCTAGAGATTGGGAGGGGTAGTGAGTTAGGTTCCCCTCCCTCTGCACGGACCCCAAATTAAAAGCCCTCCAACGTGGGTATTTTCTCTAGACCCTCCAGATACTTCGGTAAAAGTACTTTACTTTTCAAGTTCTAGACAGCCTTGGATGGGACAGTCAGGACGCTTTTCTGACGCAACATGGGGGTCAGGAGCACAGATGGGGGGCTGGAGAGTGTCCGCCTGGCCCAACTCCCACCTAGTTCTGAGGCTCCCCAGCTGTGTGACCTCAGGCAAGAAACCCTCCTCTCTGGCCCTCAGTTTTCTCATTTGTTAGAACAGGGGGATTCTAACCTTTTAGGAGTGTGGGGACGTTGAATGGAGAAGAACTGGTCCACGTGAACCCTCAATAAACATGAACTACACCCACGTGGCTGGGGTGCCCACACCACCAAGTCCAAGCACCTGGGAGTGTTCCAGGGATTCCATCAGAGGCCCCTCCCTGGGCCACCAGGCCACCCTGCTGGCTACAACTCCACAGCGATTCCATCACAGCCCCTCCCGCCCCTCCCCCCCAGAACCCTCCCCCTGGCCCAGGCCTGAATAGAATTCTATTTCTCAAAAGTCCTAGGAGCACGAGGGCCAGGGGATGGAAATCCGTAGGTTTGGACGAGCCCCACAGCCTGTGATGACCAAAAGTTTTCCGCGAGTCTAGTACCACTTTGAGGGCTTTCATTCCCTTCTAAGAGAAGGGACCCAGGGGTCCAGGCACCCAGGACCTGGCCCAAACCAGGGGCTTCCCAGCGGGCAGGGCTGGGAGATTCCACCAGCGAGGGAAGCCAGAAGCCCCTTCCTTAGCTCTGAGCAAATGCCCCAGCACCTCAATCAGCAGTAATAAAGAGGCGGGAGTGGGTGGCAATGCTACACTTCCAGCTGCCCTTGGCTGCCCCTCCCCCAGGCCGCTGCCCTCCCCAGAGGTCCCCCTACTGCCACCCTGGTCCAGCCACCTGGCCAGTTATTTCTGGCCAAGGGGAAGGAGAAGTGAAACCAGATTGGGGGTGTGCGTGTGGCAAATCCCCAGACCAGTCTTCAGGGGCTGGCCACACCCTGTGGGCGGCCCTCCTTCATGCCCAGCCCCTGCCCGTACCCCCCCCTCCCACCCCCGCCACTAGTCCCAGCCCTAGGACAGGGCAGGCCCTGGCCACGCCTAGGCTGCGCCCGATGGGGAGCGAGAAAGGGGAAGTAGTGCTCACTGCCCCGCCTGTCCAGTTCAGCCCCTTCTCCCACAGGAAGCCAGGCCCTTGAACTTGAGAGGGGGACTGCATCCCGGCTTGACTCACCTGAGCCCCGGCCGGGGCTGGGGCCTCTGAAAAGCTGACAGTCCAGCTTCTTGTGGTCCATGAAGGCAGTGATGGCCTCCAAAGGAAAGGTCTGCAGGCAGCGGCCGCAGGTCAACAGATCTGGGTGTTTGTCGGTCCAGGGCTGGCGGTCTGCTGGGAGGAAGCGGGTGGTGAGCGTCGGGTGGGGCCCGGATGGGGGCTGGGGGTTCCGAGGGAGAGGGAAACCCCGAAGGTCAGAACGGGGGCTGGAGGCCAGGACCAGGCAAGGGAAATAGGGCGAGGCAGGGCCGGGGGCCGGGGGTCGGTGCCCGGAGGAGGGCGTCCCACCCGAGCGAAGGGGGAGGGAGGCGGGGCCGGGGCGGCGGGGAGGGGGGCGCTCACCGCGAGGGTTGAGGATCAGCGGCGTCCACAGCGCCCACTGGTTCCGCGCGCCGAGGGCGGGGAGGGGGCTCCCGGCGGGCGCGGGGCCGGGCGAACGGCAGGGTTCGCCCTCGAACCGCCCCGGCGTGGGCACTTCCTTCGGGGAGAAGGGCCCCAGCCCCGGGGCCTGCAGGGGCCGTCCGTCTGGCTCCGGCTTCATTTCGATGACGAGGTCCGGTATCTCCATCTCGTCGTCTGTGTTGGCGGCGGGCGCAGGGTCTACTCGGCGGGGCATGCAGCCGGCCTTGCGGCGGGACATGAGTCGAGGGCCAGGCGGGCTGGCGGGCGGGCGGGCGGGCGGAGGACGCGCGGGCCGTGCGCGCTCAGTCCGAGGCGCTCAGGTGAGTGACTGCTGCGACCCGCCGCGAACTCTTACACGTGCTGGCCCGGCCCGTAGCTCCACCCACTGGGGGCGGGACCCGGCGGGCGAGGACGGGGCGGCCCCGCAGGGGCCCGGGCGGCAGCCAAACTCCATCAAAGCCGAGCCCACTGTATTTTCTTAGCGACCGAACCGTAATGACGCCGAGGTCAGACGACCATGCACACAAACGCCTCTTTCTGATTCCTTTTTACGACCGGTGAAACTGAGGCACGGGATACCTACACGCACCCCCCGAGAGAGAACACAACACGGCAGGGGGCCACTCTTCTTACTAGGCGCCAAAGAGTAATTCGGTCTATTCCATTAAATGCGCTGCAATAAAAATTCAGGGGGCAAACGTTTATTGAGCACTTACTAGCGTGCCCTAGGTTCTGTTCAAAGTACCAAGGATACAGCGGTGGACAGGACAGACAGTAATCTGTGGCCTCACCCAGTGGATTTGTTGGGGGGAGACAGACTCTCAACGAGATAACTGTAAAACTTAAGAGTGCCTTTAAGGATCGCAAGTGCAATGGGGCAAAAGAAAACCAGGAAGGGCCATAAAAGGGTAGGGTTGCCGGGGTGGGGTGGGGTGGGGTGGGGTGGGGGTGGGGGGCCTTGGTCGGTTTTCTCCCGGGGAAGAGCACGGTGCACTTGAGACCTGAAGGAGGTGAGGGGGCCGGCCAGCCTGCATGTTCCAGAATAACAAGGAAGGGGGCAGGGCGTGGCGAGAGGCGTGGGTGATTGAGTTCTGTGCGAAAATGGGGGTCTTTTGTCCACCTAAGGGCTTCGGATTTCTGAGACCCGAGCCTGGGGCGGAGGGCTGATTAAGGCCAGGAGGGTCGAGGTCATATCCATCTACTCTGCTCCTAACCCTCGAATCGCCGTGAAAACCAAAGAGGCAACTGTCTTCACCTCCCTCCGCTCGGGCCTCCTTGAACTTGCCTCTGCAGAGCAGCTCCCTCCGATCACTGTTTGAAGTGGCATCAACACCCCGCCCCACCCTCCAACCCGTACAAGTTGCCTTTTCTTCCTGGCACCGGCCACATCAGAACACAGACCTATCTGTTGACTGTCCTCTCTTCCCTCCCCACCCCCACCCAACGCAAGCTCACTGAGGTCAGGGCCCGGGGTCTGTCCGCGTGAGAGCCCCGCGTCCCCAGCCCGGCTCTGAGTGAATGGCACATGCTAATGTCTCAGGAGTACCGCTCCAGGCCAGAGGGTTCCTCATATTGTTATTCAGCTCTGAGCTCGATTGTCCTCCAGGGAGCAGAGGGCCTCCCTGGTCACTGTATCTAAAGTAGCCCCACCCTGCTGCAGGCCATAAAACTGTGACCTCCGTCTGTCCTCACGGCTTTCCTGGGCCTCAGTTTCCCCATCTGTTGCCTAAGGGGCTTCTTCACTGCCACCTCCTTTGATCACCCAACTAAAGAAGCTCCCTCAACTCCACCACCTGTTATCACATTATCCTTACTTTATTCCTTTTGTATCCCTCATCACAAGCCCGGCAGGATCTTGTCCATGTATTTGCTCATGTCTACCCTGTTCTGCCTGTCCCGGCCCTCCTAGGCCGTAGTAGGTTCCAGAGAGCAGGAGTCAAGTCAGCCTTGTTCACATAACCCCTACTTGTTCATCAAATGTGTACGGAGCACACTCTTTTTTTATTTGTTGGTTTATTTATTTATTTTGAGAGAGAGAGCACGAACTGGGGAGGGACAGAGAGAGAGAGAGACACAGAGTCCCAGGCAGGTTCCACACCATCAGCGCGGAGCCCCATGCTGGGCTCGAACTCCCGAAACGTGAGATCATGACCTGAGCCACGCTCAAGAGGCGGACACCTAACCCACTGTGTCACACAGTCGCTCCCAGCACATTCTTTCAATAGACATCACAGAGGGCCTGTGTGCCAGGCACTTGGCCTTGGGGGTTTGGTGGGAAGTAGAGGCCCGTGAAGCCCTTGGCTTCCTGAAAAAGTGTGGAAATGGTGAATTCCATCTGAGCCCAGAGCAGTGAGGTTCCATTTCACTTAAGCCAGACATTCCATCTTTCCGGGCCTCAGTTTCCTCCTCCGTAAAATGGGGCTAGCAGGGAGGACCCCCTAGACACAACCACCACCTCGGGGCCTGCTGCTGCTCTCTCCAAGCCTTTTTCCTGCTGTGTGGCTGCTCAAAGTTTCAAGGAGAGGAGCTGGGAGCTGGGACTGCCGGTGAACGGTAGGAGCGTGCACGTGGAGGGGGAGGGGGGAGCAAAGACCAAGTTCTGTCCTCAACCGAGCCCGGAGGACGTCTCCCCCTCTCCGAACCTCAGTGTCTTCTTCCCTAGAGCGGGCATCCCGGACGCCCCCCACCTCGCAGGCGGGCGGATCGCAGGGAAGCGACGGGCCGAGCCGCGGGGCGGGGTGCCGCGCGGGGCCGCGCCGCTTTCCGAGCCCGAGAGCCCGCCCGTCACCACGTGGGGCGGCGGCCGCGCGGGCGGAACCCAGGCGGGGCGGCTCGCGGCCCGCCCGGGCCTCTGCCGCGGGGGCGCCGGCGGAAGTGGGGGCGCCGGCCGCCGCGGACCTCGGTGAGTGCTGGGTGTCGGTGGTGGGGCGCGAGCACGTTTCCCTCCCTCTCCCCGGGCCCGAGCCCGCGTGCGCGGCCGCGAGTGGCGGGAAGGGGGCAGGGCCGCGCCTGGGGGGACGTTGTGGTCCCCGAACGCCTGCAGCGGGACTCCGGTCCGGAACGCGGCATCGGGGACGTTAAGGCGCCGGGGTTGGGGGTGAGGAGCCGGGGCAGCTCAGAATGCTCTCCCTCTCTCGCGCGCGCTCTCTCGCTCTCTCTCTCTCTCTCTCTTTCCCCTGGGGGGGGGGGTGGATAATAACGACGACGCTGATAACAGTAACAACGGCAGCAATGCAGACTCCTGCCTTGGTGGGACCGAATCGCTGGCCTGATCTGAGCCGAGAGGACACCTGGCCCGGGCCGAGTGGCGAATGGACGCCTGGGGGCCGGGAGGACCTACTTAGTATAAGAAAAGGCTAGCTGTGGGTGGCCAGGGCGGAATTGAAAGGAAACTGACCAGCCCAGGGGGCAGAGGGGAGGGGAAGGATTGCGGGCTTGAGGTTCCGACCCTCTCCCGCGGCCCCATTTTAACTAATTTGCATCCCACAGGGCCACCTCTGGGGTGTGTGTGGACCTGTAGGCACCTTGGTTAATTAGCCAAGGTCTGGGGTCTGTACTGTTAACCTGGCAACTCGGCTCTCCCTACCCTGGCTACTGAAAGGTTAACTAAATGTTTGTCCATTGAACGGATCCATTCCCATTTCCCCGGAAGTCAGCACTGAGGCCCAGAGAAGGGAGGTCTGTGACCCTCCTGCCCTTGTCCATGACCTAAGTGATGGGGTCTGGAGTCTTAACTATGCAAGCAGTAGGGGCCGGGTTTGGACATTTTCCTGAAATCCTTATCCTTGGCTTAGAGGATAAAGGACTCTGGGTCCCAGTCCCCAGGGAGAAGGGATCATGCCTGGTTTTTGCCTTCTTGGGCACACCCTACCTGACCTTTCCTCAAGCCAGTTTCTAATCAGGTCACGCCTTGGTTCCCAAACCTCCAATGGCTCTCCCGTGCTGCCCCTGAAACAGCTCTGCCCTGCCCGGAGGAGGGGTGATGGCCCGGGGTCTGTTGTCCAACCCAGACCAACCTGGGTTCGCTCGCTTTTCCTGCCTCTCCCCAGCCTGCACCCAGTAAATGCTTCGGCCTCTCCCAGTGCGGGTTTCCTCTTCAGGAAACCGGGGATTGCACGGGTATGACCAAATCCCCGTTTGCTTTCCCCTAATGGAGAAAACAGATCCGGGCCCTGGTCCACCCTTACTTTCGTCTTATCTAGGGATTTCATGTGATCGGTGGCCGTTTGCTTAATTCCCATCTGGACTGCAGGACCTCCTAGCCCTACAGACTAGGGTGTAGCTCTTAAATCACTCAAGTCTTAACCTAGGTTGGGTGAAAGCCCTGGGGGCTGATGACCCCGGTGGCGAAGCCTGGAGTGCCAAGGGCAGTGGTCAGATAAATGAGAAAACCGCGTCTATCGCTTAATCCCATCTACAGTGGTAGTGGTCAAATACAGGACATGTACTCCCGAAACTGACATGACGGCGCGTGCTAACAGATCAGAAACGTGGGGGCGCCCGGGGTGGCTCAGCTGGTTGAGCGTCCTGACTGTGGCTCAGGTCATGATCTCAGTTAGTGCGTTCGAGCCCGGCATCGGGCTTTGCAGCGCATAATCCTCTTTGGATTCTCTGTCTCCCTCTCTCTCCGTCCCTTCCCCATTTGCGCTCTCTCTCTCTCTCTGTTTTAAAACTAAATATTTAAAATAAATAAAGGAAAACGTTAAAAAAAAAACAAGCAGAAGAAAATGTGTACATCCCATAAATCCCATTTGCTGTTTTCCCCGTCAGGTAAAAACCCGGGAGTCTGCCCTGCTTTTTGCTTTTTCCCTCAGTCCGTCACAGACAGTGAGGGCTCTCGGCCGTCAACACAAACCCTCATCTGGCCACTTTCCCTCACCCCCGCGGTCCCCGCCCTGTCCCAGGCACCATCATCCTCTGCGCTTCTGGCCCCCCCCACCAGGTGGCTTCCTCACTGGGCTCCCTGCTTCTCCCTTTGTCCCTCACACTACACCGTCCCTGCACAGCAGGGAGAGGGATCACGTGAGCATCCAAGTCAGGTCCTGTCCCTCCCCTGCTCAGAACCGTCCCAAGGCTCTTGTCTCAGTAGCGAGCCAAGCCAAGCCCTCACCTCGGTCTTCGAGGCCCCTCCCTGCACGATCTGCCCCTGCTCCCACCTCCTCCACGCCGGCCTCCTTGCTTGGCCTCAGAGTCACCCTTCCACGGGCTTTGTCTTTGCTGTTCCCACTGACGGGGAACGCTGTCCCCCCTAGGTCTCTACAGGACTCAGTTCCTGATTTCCTTGAGGAACTCAAATGCGACACCCTTCCTGGCCAGCTCTCTCGC
>PITB01021273.1:0-29330 GCA_004024585.1 Paradoxurus hermaphroditus
TTACAATGTTTACAGCAAACAGTAAGCAAAACAGAATTCTCAGCAATTGTATCTCTTATCAATGGTCCACAATCGGCAGAAGGCCAGGTCGGCTATCTTTAACCCGGTGTCTGTCCATTGATTAACAGAAAAAGAGAACTTAGCTTCAAACTAAGGCAGAGCTGCCATTTGGACATAAAATTTAAAACCGCTCTCTTCAAGTCTTGGCCACCCTCTTGCACGGTTGAAGACCCCAGTGATTACATTGAGAATTCCCAATGTAACCTCCATGTTTTAAGGTCAGCTGATTAGTAGCCTTAATTTCACCTGCAATCTTAATTTCCCTTTGCCAGGTAATGTAACATATTCAGAAATTCTGGGAAATAGGACACCTATATCTTTGGTGTGTGGGGGGGTGCATTATTCTGCCTACCACACACTACTTAAGAGAAAAAGAGCAGCCTCTAAAGAAAATCCAATTCCAAGGCATCTGCTGAAGTGAAAGCGATTTGTGTGTTAATATATGAGAATAGCCACATTCTTGATTTAAAAGTTTTTTTTAATGTTTTTATTTATTTTTGCGAGAAGGAAAGTACTAGTGAGGGAGGAGCAGAGAGAGAGGGGAGACACAGAGTCTGAAGCAGGCTCCAGACTCCAAGGTGTGAGCACAGATCCTGACACAGGGGTCCAACTCACAAATTGTGAGATCATGACCTGAGCCCAAGTCAGTCACTTAACCACTGAACAACCCGGGTGCCCCGCCACATTCTGAATTTAAGAAAAAAGGTGATTTATGCAAAAATATACAAATATGACCAACCACACAATAGAAACTGAGGAGAACAAGGCAAAAGAAAACAAACTTCCTTACAACTTGCTGCCATTAATAAGTACCTGAGGCAGGCAAAGTGTCCTTCCTCCAGGAGCTCAACTGCCTCGTTGTAAATACTTTCCTAGAGGCAAAAGGCAACCTTAGCTTGACCCCCAGGATCCTGTAAGTCTTTTAGATAGAAACATCTCTTTAGAGACTTCCTTTATCTCTACCTTCCCAAGATATAGGTGAGCATTCATTCTCCAAGTATATAGCCCTCTGATACACATCCGAGGGGTCTCATGAACCTTACCTTAACAGCAGCTAGCCCCTCAAGGTCCTGTAAACCTTGCTTCCAAATTCCTTAGAGACTTAGGCTATCCCTAACTCCCTCCCAACTTGAAAGTATGTAAGTAGTCACTCCTCACAATCCCAGGACAGCTCTTTCTGCCCCATGGTCCTGTCCCTGTGCCTTAATAAAACCACCCTTGTTGTACTAAAGATGTATCAAGAATTCTTTCTGGACCATGTTGGCTCCCAGACCCCACCATTTCACAGCAGACGCTGCTAATATTCTCCTGTGGAACATGAAATAAAATTTCTACTTTGCCTATCTGGTAGCCAGATATACAGAGGAAGGAAAAGTTAACTTCTGGCTCTGATTCATCACTTTTATTGAAGTTAAATTCTTTTGTTTTAATGCACACTTGATTGAGCAAGCATTTATTGAGGCAGTTATGGTTTGTGGGAGAAAGAGACAGTTGAAGAAAGAACAAATGAATATAATGTAAATCAAATACTTGGCCCTTTTAAAGTAACTACAAAGACTTAAATGTGTGTTCTTAATGGTAATTTTTACAAAACTCCAATAGGAGGCTTTGACAGTGATTGTTTTGGTGGGGAGATGGGTTTTCTTTTCACATGCTAATCACCTGCTCCTGGTGATATTTCTCTCCTTGACTGCAGTCACAGAATTGAATAATTTATGGAATGAATTTTGTCGTAAATTTATTGTGTCACAAGCAGGTTGTAATTTCACTAACAGTTCACTTAAGTTATTAAGTTAAAAAAAAATGTGGTTGATAGGATAGTGCATTTCGAGGGTTTTTTTCTTCCTTGCAAGTTCACATCTTACATATTTTCAAAACAGAGTACTTGCCTAATTTTTATTCAGAATCTGATATGCGAGAAGGAAGCACACATTAACATAAGTGGAATTGCATTTGCACACTGTTGTTGAATTTTAGAAGTCGTAAACAAATTATTGAAGATTTTATGGAGACAGAAATAGCATTAAACTCCCATTGCCGTGGAGCTCCTGCCATTGTTTCCTGAGTAACTGTCCCCCGCTTGCTGATGACGAATGAAGAGTTGGTGGTATAAAGGTGAAGATGCTTCTGGGAAGGGAAAAAGCCACATTAATTCCTTTAAATTTTGCTTCAATTCCGAGGTTAAGATAATGGCAAATTATCACTCTCCCAAATCTTATCCAATCCAAACGGAATACAATGGAGAATAGAAAAGATCTTTAAAAATCTCTCACAGGGGTATCTGATTGGCTTTCATCTACATTCAAGACCATCTCAGGGCTTCTCTTTTAATGACCATTCTGCTGTGATAAGAGGAAACATTTGGGCACTGCAGAAATCTCTGCTTAGTTTCTGCCCCCAGTGCTTCTGCATTCAGCAAACACACATTTAAAGTCTCCCGTTATTTACATTGAAATTTTTCTATTGACCCTGCCAGTGTGAATGAATTTCAAACAAGTCATTTCTTTCTCTGCATAGATGATTTCCCTAGGTTCCTGGCGGGGGTTACTTTTAATTCCTCCAGGAGTGCCCTCTATTCCTGTTAGCACCCTGAGGATTTGCTTTCTGTTTTCCACCCTGTTGCCCACGTGTGGCCCCCCTTTCCTCGCACCCTACCCTGAGCATTCCAACTCTTATGTGGGGGATGCTGAATAATAGCCACTGTTGTTGAACAGGAATACTTTATGGGCCTTCAGAATAGACATTTTCACCATCTGTTACATAGAATCTGGAAATGTGATGGGAAAACAGGTTATAATTAACTAAAAAATGGGCAAGACTGTGTATCTTAATGTGTTTAGAGTTGAGGAAATAGCCTCTCAAATTTCCATGAAAAGAAATGCAGCTTGTACTTTTTTTTTATAATCAATAGGATTTTTTTGGAGCAGTTTGGGATTTACAAAAATTTAAGGGGAACGTACATATACTCCCTCCACCACCACCCAGTTTTTCTTGTTAACATCTTGCCTTAGTGTGTACATTTATTGCAACAGATGAGCCAATGTCGGCACATCATTAATAACTAAAATTCATCATTTAAATTAGGGTTTACTCTTGGTGTTGTATATTCCATGGGTTTTGACAAATATATAGTGACATGTGTCCACTATTATGGTATCTTACTGAACAGTTTCATGGACTTGTGCTTCATCTATTTATCCCTACCCGTGATGTCTTGGTAATCATTCTTTTTTTTATTGTGAAGGGGTTCAGGACAAGTCTCTTTAAAATGTGCCACTTGGGCATGTGGAATATTTTGAACTGAAGATAATCGAGACCTTGTGGGCTCAAGAGAAGCTTTTGTCCTTCACTTCACTACCTGGAAGAATCTCAGTTGGGAGTCTTTCCCAGAATAAGCATTAGTACCAGAGATAAATTTTATCTGAGTGACCCATCTATCTGTATGGTAGGACAAACATCTAATTACCAAACATCTGGTCTTATTGTCCTGTGAATTACCTTCCTCCCTTCAAGTGCCAGGCCTCTATTTCATTCCGTAGCTCAGGATGGCATATATTCCTTATTTTACCTTTCTATCTTTGAACTGTCTGTGAGCTTGCTATATGTACAAAATGAAATTTCATTTTCTCTTGTTAACCTGTATCATGACATTTTAATGCTTAGACCAGCTGCAAGAAACTCTGAAGTGCAGAGAAAAATTTTCCTTCCCAACAACTGTTTTCATAGTTTTGCCTTTTCCAGAATGTCATACAGTTGGAGTCATAGAGTATGTAGCCTTTTCAGATTGGCTTTTAGCAAATGCATTTAAGATTTATCCATGTCCCCTGTCGCTTGATAGCTCATTTCTTTTTAATTGGTGAATAATCAGCTGATAGTTTTAATTGCGTAGCATTAAATTCAAAACTCAGGTTTTCTGATATGGGTGAAAAGGAAAAAGAGACAAACTTTTTGCTCTCCTGGGTCCAGGCTGGCATCTCATTTTTTTTATACCAATGATAGCCTGGTAGATTTAAGTGACCAGCATAATTTATGGGCACTAAATAATAGGACTGATTTAACAATCCACATGGGAAAATGAAACTCATTAATTTGATTAGGTTTCATATATTCATATTAGCATTTTCCCTTGGTTAATTATAAATGGCACACAGTGTCTAATCTCTTGCTCACTAAGAAAAAGAGACTTATTTTTAATGCTGCACGTATACATTTTATCTGAAGCCAGCTCAGCTACCAGTTTGTATACTGGGAGAATAATGGTCAATAAGGTTGGCGAATACGCTTAAAACATTCTTATTGTAAAGAACAGAGAGGAAATAAATAATTAACAATTTAGCTCCTAAAAATTCTATGAAGACAATAGTTTAATGGGGTGGAATGTATGTGTATGTATGTAGTTTGTGCAGGTATGCATAGGTGTGTTTATGTGTGTATAGGGTGTGCATGGAGTGTGAGCACATATGTGTGTGTGCGCGTGTGTGTCAGGAGGCAGATTGTGTGTGTGTCAGGAGGTAGGTTGTAACTACTTTTCCTAGGGTATTTAGGGAAGGCCAATTAGGAGATAGTTATTAATTTGGTGAGCTGCCCTCCTGGGGAAGGGCATTGTAGGCAGAGGGAACAGCAGGAGCTGCAGCCTGTACTTGGGAGCTGTCTTTATCCTAGGAACTGAAAGAAGGCAGTTGTGATTGGAGCAGAGCAAGTGACGGGGAAATGGAGATTTAGGAAAAGGATGTAGGGGGCAGATCTTACCTGGTCTTGTAGGCCAGGAGTTTTGGTTGTAAATGTATTGGAAACAATTAACTTTATACAGAGAGAGGCCTAGATTTTGCCCTTAGATCCTGGGAGCTTGTGGAATCACCTGCCTGATAAGTGTCTTTGTTTACCTGGTGGTCCTGAGCCACACTGGGTAGTTTAATGGTGTGATTTATTGTGATTGTTTTGGGCCATGAAATAGCAGCTCAGCTTCTAGAGGGACTGGAGACTAAAGATCAGTCATGTAGATAGCCAATCACATGTAGATGATTGAACCCCAATAAAAACTCTGGATACCAATGCTTGGTTGAACTTCCCTGGTTGGCAGTAATACCATGAGTATTGTCACACATTGGAAGGAAGAGTTAGTGCTATACATGACTCTATTGGGAAAAGACAGCTGGGAGCTCTGTGTAAAAGCTATCCTGGACTCTTTGCCATGTTCCTCTTCCTCTGGCTAATTTTAGTCTGTATCCTTACTTTGTAATAAACCAGAACCATGAGCATGATAGCTTTCAGTGTGTTCTATGAGGTTTTCTAGCAGGTTACCCAACCTGAAGGTGGTCTTGGGGACTCCCAAACTTAGAATTGGTGACAGAAGTGAAGGGTGGTCGTGGGGACCCTTGAACTTTGTAGTTGGTGTCAGAAATGAGAGTGATCTTGGAGTCTCCTTCAATCTGCAGAAGTCACTGGAGTTTAAGCAAGGGAGGATGTACTTTAGGAGGATGGCTTTGACTACTCTGTTACAAGGCTGTTAGAATAGTCTGGGAAGGGGTAGTAGAGACTTAACCAGGAATGACATCAGTGGAGATGGTGTAGTTAGATAAGACACATGTTTTGTCAATAAAGGTGGTATTTACTGATGAGTTGACTTTCATATTTAGTGTCACAAACAAGTGTCTATGACTGGTGGATAAACACCACCATTGTGTTGCAGGAAGAGTTTCTGAGTAATCTGGAAAACTGTTGCTGAGTTATTGAAGCAAGCCTTTTGAGCTCATTATCTCCTTAGGACTACATTTTATTTTTCTGTTTTTATTTAAATTCTAGTTAACCTACAGCATAATATTAGATTCACGTGTAGAATTTTAGTGATTCATCACTTCCTTAGGACTGTATTGTAAAACATGTTTAGTGCCATACTATTAGTATTCACAAACCTTGCGGTAACAATTCTCTTTGTGTGTATAGTTTTGGAAAATTGGGAACTACCTGGATTTTATGTATTGGGTGAGCATTTGGCAGCTGGTACTTTTTTTATGATGGTTGTGCTATCGTGTTGTGCCTCATGTCCCAGGCCATTTAAGAATTTTGTGAATCTTATTTTATTCTGCATTGGATATAAAATGAGTGTCAACTTTGAAGAAATGTGTACAATTTCTAGCACTGGATCTGGCATATAAAAGGTACTAGATAAATATAGGCAGAATGAGGGAAGACATAAATGAATAGCATTTGAGCCTTGACCTTCATCCTAGTAGGAAGCATACCAAGAACTTACAGGTCTTCAGGTATTAAGGTTTGGGGGAGGGCAGACCGATGTCCTCAATACTATAATCTACCCTCTGCGTAACAGTCTAAAGTTTGGCTCAGTTGAAAAGGATATTATGCGAATAGCACCAATACTATTATTAGTTCAAACCCATTGCCTTTTTTTAGATAAAATAATTATTTTGTTTATTCACTATGTCTTCCTGCTGGGTACCAAGATTGAGGCTGGCTCTGGGGATTATAAAAGCAAAGAAGACCTCATCCTTACCTTTAGTGATTTCATGTTGTCAATGAGCAATACTTTCTTAGGCGGTAGGGAGGTGGAGAGAATGGGAATAGTTTCGTGTAGGACAAGACATTTCCTGAGGTTAAGGTCCCGATGGCATGCTTGGGTTTAAAAATAGAGAGCAGGAGGCAAGAATGTTGGAGTTACTTTTTATTTCTTATATGACTCACTTCTACATTGGGTAGATAAACAGGATCAAACGTTCAAGTCTGTCAGTTCTTTTCCTATTAAAAGACATACATTTCATACCCCTTCGAGCAGCTAAAAACTCTTCGTGAATATTCTCTCTGAATTATTGTTGTTTTGCTCTGTCTTGCTCTGGGCCCTGGGGAATTGATGACCCCTTCCTCAAATTCTCTAGGGACTGGGGCATCAGGGTGGCTCAGTTGGTTAAGTGCCTGACTCTTCATCTTGGCTCAGGTTATCATCTCCCTGTTGTGAGATCCACACTGAGCTTTTAGCCTGCTTGGGGCTCTCTATCTTCCCCTCCCCACTTTCTCACATGTACACAGTCTGTCTCAAATAAACTTAAAAAAATTCTACAGGGGCTTTAACAATGAAAAAACAATGAATTATTCTTAAATGGTATCTAATCTGTAGGTAGATAAAGCAAATTCTTTTTTTTAATGTTTATTTATTTTTGAGAGATAAAGACAGAGAGTGTGAGTGGGAGAGGGCCAGAGAGAGAGAGGGAGACACAGAATCCGAAGCAGGCTCCAGGCTCTGAGCTATCAGCACAGAGCCCAGTGTGGGGCTCAAACCCACGAATGGTAAAATCAGACCTGAGCTGAAGTTAGACGCTTAACTAAGCCACTTAGGTGCCCCTAGAAAAGCAAATTATTGACTATATGATGAGCAGGATAATACAAGTTAAAAGCAAAGTGCTCTAAGGGGAGAGGAAGTTCTGGGTGGGGGGTACAAATCATACCTATTGGGAGAGGAGGTGGGAGGTTGGGAAGTGGAGGGAAAGATTAGGAAAGGTGCTATGCTACAGTCAGCTTGTGTTGCCTCTGTAGCCTGTTGAGTTTTCTGGAATTTTGCCTGCTGGTTGATGTCAACTTAATAGCTTAAAATTCGCCACAGTGAGAGTATTGACACAACATAAATTGGTAAATGCTACAGCTCAGGGCTTTGTCCAACCAGTGCTGATTGTTTTGTTGTTGTTATTGTTGATGTTTGTTTATTTATGTTTATTTTTGAGAGAGAGAGAGAGAGAGAGAGAGAGAGAGAGAGAGAGAGAGAGGGAGAGAGAATGTGTGTGTGAGGAGGGGAGAGACGGAGAAAGAGGGGGACACAGAATTTGAAGTAGATTCCAGGCTCTACACTGTCAGCAAACTGCTGTTTGCTGTTACAACTACCGAAAGCCACAAACTACAAGATCATGACTTGAGCCAAAGTCAGATGCTGACTGAGCCACCCATGCATCCCACTGCTGATTGCTAAACACTTACCATCACCCACTGGATGTTGGGAAACGTTGGCTCTGAGATGAACCTGAGATGGGAAAGGGAAAACTCTCCAGGTAGAGCACCTAGCTCACATCTAGGCAGGAGGCAAGAAAGCACATGGTGTGTGTGTGTGTGTGTGTGTGTGTGTGTGTGTGTGTGTGTGTGTGTAGAACAGTGCAAAGGTCACTATGATTGAAGGGTAGGATAAAGCTAGAAGAGGATGAAGAATAAGAGCTGGAAGGTAGGTTAGGGTCTTGGATGTCAAAATACTCAGCTAAAAGGTTTTGTAAGTTAATTTGATAAACAGTGAGAGCCATGGAAGGTTTTACAGCACAAGAGTGAGACAAGCAGAGATGATGTTGCACAGTTTTTTTAATCTGTCAGCCAAGATCAGTGTCTGAAACTCCTTGTCTAGGGTCCTTCATTTGCAGTCACTTTATAAATCTTATAGCTCCTACTTTGAAAACTTCTGTTCATCCATCCCCCCATTTCCAGTGAAGGTACGGAGCCTGAGAGCCGACCTTGGGTGTAGCAAAGAGTTGTCTCTGGAAGCCTTTCCACATCAAAATGACATCTTTGCCATTTGTAGTGTTATGGGGTAAGAGATCTAATGTATTACCCCATCCCCCAAGATGGTCAGCAACTTGTTTCAATTTATTGACAGGTTCCTACTTTCCTCATTGATTTTAAAGGCCAAGATACAAACAGTTAATAATGTTAAGATCCAGACTTAGATCATCAGAGTGGGTGGTGCTTTCCCCAGTGAGATCTAAATATACTGGCCTCCCTAAGATTTTCTAAAACCCTTTCCTTTACTGCAGAGTTTTCTAACCTGTCATATGAATTGGCTTGTTTTAATTCGGTTCCCCTAGAAGCAGACTCTTAGGCAGAGTAGGGCATTGGGGAACTAAACAAGGAAGGGAAAGAAGTCAACAAACATACTTTTATGATGCAAATTACCATTGTGGGTAATTAGTTTTGGTCTTAATCCGTGTAATGAAAATTATAACAGCTAACACTCACATAGTGCTTATTATGTACGAGGTACTGTTATAAACCCTTCATAAATCTTAATGCATTCTTTGAAAATCTTTTTTATTGTAGTTGATACAATGTTATATTAGTTTCTGGTATACAACATAATGATACAACAACTCTGTATGTTAGGTGATACTCACCACAGTTGTAGCTACCATCTGTCACCATATGATGCTGTTAGAATAACACTTGACTATATGCCCTATGAAGTACCTTTTATCCCCTGATACATTCATTCCATAACTGGAAGCCTGTATCTCCCAGTCCCCTCGGCCCATTTTGACCTCAACCCCCTTTCCCTCTGGCAACCATCAATTTGTTCTCTGTATTTATGGTTCTGTTTCTGCCTTGTTTGTTTGTGTATATAAGTGAAATTGTGGTATTTTTTTTTCTCTGACTTCACTTAGCATAATACCCTGTAGGTCCTTCCATGTTGTTACAAATGGTAAGATCTCATTTTTTTATGACTAAGTAATAATATATATGAAATAAATAATATATATATACCACATCTTTATTCACTCCTCTATCAATGGACTTGTGGGTTGCTTCCATATTTTGGCTATTGTAAATGATGCTACAATAAACATGCGAACGTATATATGTTTTTGAATGGGTGTTTTCATTTTCTTCAGGTAAAGGGCCAGTAGTGGGATGGCTGGATCATATGGTACTTCCATTTTTAATTTTTTGAGGAGTTTCCATACAGTTTTCCACAGTGGTTGCACCAGTTTACATTTCCATCAACAGTGCACTAGGGTTCCCCTTTGTCCACATCCTCACCAACACTTGTTATTTTTTGTCTTTTTGATTCTAGCCATTCTGACAGGTGTAAGGTGATAGTTCATTGTGATTTTGATTTGCATTTCCCTGATGATTAGTGATACTGAATATCTTTCCTTGTGTCTGTTGACCACCTGTGGGTCGTCTTTGGAAAAATGTCTGTTTAAGTCCTCTGCCTATTTTTAAACAAATTATTTGTTGTTTTTGGTATTGAGTTGTATAAATTTATTTAGGATATTAGCCCCCTTTTGGATATATCATTTGTGAATATCTTCTTCCATTTGGTAGGTTACTTTTTTGTTTTATTGGTGGTTATCTTTGCTGTGCAAAAGCTTTTTATTTTTGTTTAGTAACAATAATTTATTTTTGCTTTTGTTTTTCTTGCCTGAGGAGACATATCTAGAAAAATGTTGCTAAGGCTGATGCCAAAAAATTTACTGCCTATGTTGTCTTCTACAAGTTTTATGATTTCATTTCTCACATTTAGGTCTTTAATCATTTTTGAGTTTGTTTTTTTTTGTATGGTGTGAGAAAGTGGTCCAGTTTCATTCTTTTGCATATAGCTCCAGGATTCCCAACACCACTTATTGAATGGGCTGTCGTTTCCCTATATAGTTAACTATATAAGTATGGGTTTATTTCTGGATCCTCTATTCTGCTATGTTGATACTTATATATCTGTTTTTGGGCCAGTGCCATACGGTTGTCATTTTTATAGCTTTGTAGTATATTTTGAAATCTGGGATTGTGATGCCTTCAGGTTTGTTCTTTCTCAAGATTGCTTTGGTTGTTGGCTGCTCAGGATTTTTTGTGGTTCCATCCAAATGTTAGGATTATTTGTTCTAGTTTTGTGAAAAATACTATTGGTGTTGTGATAGGGCTTGCATTGAATTTGTGGATTGCTTTGAGTAGTATGAATATTTTCACAGTTACTAATTTTTCCAATCCATGAGCCTGGTATATTTTTCCATTAATTTGTATCTCTAACTTCTTTCATGAATGTTTTACAGTTTACAGACTGCAAGTCTTTCACCTCCTTGGTTAAGTTTATTCCTAGATAATCTTTTTGGTGCAGTTGTAAATGGAATTGTTATTTAAATTTGTCTTCCTGCCTCTTTGTTACAGATTGCTATATATTAATTTTGCATTCTAGAACTTCATTGAATTTATTTCACAGTAGTTTTTTTCATGGTATTTTTAGGGTTTTCTGTGTATGGTTTCATGTCATCTGGAAATAGTGACAATTTTACTTCTTCCTCACCAGTCCCGGTGCCTTTTACTTCTTTTTCTTGTACAATTGCTATGGCTAGGACTTGCAGTACTATACTAATTTCTTCTTGTCTGATTTCTCATTCTAGAGGAAAAGCTCTCAGTTTTCTTCCATTGAATATGGTGTTAATTGTGGGTTTTCATATATTGCCTTTATTATTTTGAGATATGTTTCACCTAAACTCATCTCATTGAGGGTTTTTATCATGAATGGATGTTTAATTCCTATATTCTTTTCTTTTCCTTTAACGTTTATTTATTTTTGGGAGAGAGAGAGAGAATGAGAATGAGAATGAGCAGGGGAGAGGCAAAGACAGAGGGAGACACAGAATCTGAAGCAGGCTCCAGGCTCTGAGCCGTCAGCAGAGAGCCTGATGTGGGACTGGAACCTATAACTGCAAGATCATGACCTGAGCCTAAGTCAGATGCTTAACTGAGCCACCTAGGTGCTCCACAAATGAATTATTTCTAAAATTTTGTCGTTGATCTGCACCATAATGGCAATAAAATAACATATTTCTATTTTATTTATTTATGCTCAAATTAGAGCATGGTTGTTTGTGGTTTGAAATACACACTAAGATTTTTTTCTTCTTCATATTTGAAGAGCAGTGTTAGTTAAGTGCTCTTTAAGCACATTACTACTTAGTCTTGTGGAAAATTAGGTAAAAATAATACAGAATTTTAAGAAATGTGGGAAAGTTGTTGGTCAAAAAAAAAAACACACCAGTGTCATGCTCACTATTATGTGTTGTAAGTAAACACATTAGTGTAATAGCTAACATTTCTGTGTCAGCAGCATCTGTCACAGTGTCTTGTACGTTGTAGTGCTGTCTAAAAGCTTGTTGAATGAACAGATGGATGAAATATGTTATGGTTAATTTTATGTGTCCACTTAGCTAGGCATTAGTACTCAGATACTTGGTCAAACATTGTAGATTCTCTGTGGAGGTATTTTTTAAATGTGACTTAACATTTCAATCAGTAGACTTTGAATGAAACAGCTGATCCTCCATAATGTGGGTGGGCTTCATTTATTCAGCTGAAAGCTTTTTTTGTTTTGTTTTGTTTTTAAGTTTTTTATGAGATAGAGAGAGGAGAGAGAGCTAGTGCACACCGGGGAGGGCAGAGAGAGTCCCAAGTAGGCTCCATGCTGTCAGTGCAAAGCCTGATGTGGGGCTTGAACTCAACAACTGTGAGGCCATGACCTGAACCAAAACCATGAATCAGATGCTTAACTTAACTGAGTCACCTCAATTGAAATTTTAATAAAACCAAGACTGACTTCCTCTGAGAGGAGGGAATTCTGCCTGTAGACTTGAAAAGTGAAATACTAACTTCCCTGGGGTCTCTAGCCTGCTAATTTTGGAATTTGCCAGCCTCTACAATCATGTGAGCCAATTCCTTAAAATTGCTCTTTTTTTTTTTTTACATTTATTTATTTTTGAGAGACAGAGGGAGGCAGAGCACAAGTGGGGAAGGGCAGGGAAAGAATGAGACACAGAATCCAAAGCAGGCTCCAGGCTCTGAGCTGTTAGCACAGAGCCAGACGTGGGGCTTGAACTAAAAAACTGTGAGATCATGACTTGAGCTGAAGTTGGACGCTTAACACCCAGGTGCCCCCTTAAAATCACTCTTGATGTTGCTGTTGCTCAATCTATCTGTATCTGTCTGTCTGTCTGTCTATTTACCCTAATGGTTATTGCTTCTCTTTGTCTGGAGAACCCTGAATAATACAGGATGATAGACATTAAATAAACGTATTATGACTTATGTATTTGTATTAGAGAAATGAAGGCACACAATGTATCCTTCCAAAATGTTGTGTCAAGATCAACACCAATTTCGTTTTTGAAATAATGAAGTATTTTGAAACTAATTTGTTTTGGGGTGAAGTTTTTTCTTTTTTCTTTTTCATTTCTTTATCCAAGCTTCTCATGTCATTTTCCTTTTCTTCTTTTTCTCTCTAGACACCTTTTGGATTTATATTGACTTGTCTCTTAGAAGGTGTTTCTAGATCTATACCAGAATTTGATTTGATGTAAGAGTATAGGAATTTCTGTAAGTATTAGGCACATTCTTTTCCTGGATTTTCCACTGAATAGCATTGGTGACCTTGGCCACATCACTAAATCTTTCAGTTTACCTGATAAAGAACAGTCTCTAAAGTGTGTTACTTCTCTAAAAGTTGACAATGGCAACCAATTTATTCAGCTTAAAATTTGTACAATTTATACATTTAAAAAGGAATCACTCGGTCTTTGTGGAATGTAGATTAATGCTTATTTTATTGTGAAAATGGTGATGGCATTAATAATTCTGTTGGTTTTTGTTACCCTGTATTCTAGTGGTCTAGATAGAATTATAAATTAGACAAAACAAGAGAATGTAAAACAAACCTTGTGTTCATCTTATGGGCATCCATGATTTTGGAATAGGAGCAGTCAGATGGCACCATCATAGGACAGAAACACAGAGAGCAGCCCCGGAGGAATTGTAGAACAACATTCCAGAGAGACCACTTCACTTTTACTTCTGCATATGTGCCATTGGCCCAAGCCCATTAGGAGGCCATTAGGAGGCCATGACAAAGGTTTGGGTCCAAGTAAGGGTGAAGATTTAGGGCCATTCATTCAATCTAGTATATTCTATATGGCGTCTATTCTGTGCCTTTAAACAAAGAATTTTTTTTTTAAACTTCATGATGTACTGGTAAGTCAAAAGGAATCATTGTTTAGGGGTCTTCTTTTAGTCCAGTAAAACTTTGTATAGATAAGCATAATTAATAAGGTTATTAAAAATTTAGATGGAAGAGCTCCTTTTCCATATAGGCTACTATGATTTCTGATGCTTAATTTGATTAAGTGTTTCACAGGGTTGAAACCTTCCCACTGAGAGTTATACATGTTACCTGAATTCTTTGAGCCAGTGGTTCCTTCTGATGTAGGCCTCTTAACAGTGTTCTTGCAGTTGAGGGAGTATTGATCAATTTGCCAGCATTATAGATTTTCATCAGCAACAGTGCTTCTGAAACCAATGCAGAGTTGTTTTTGAGAGAAACTCCTGTCCCATAAAATTTTTAAGAACTAGAGCAATGACTATCTGTTTTGATTATTTTAAGTGCAGCCCTTTTTGGCAGTCTGGTGCAGAGGATGACCTCTTTGAGCCCTTTTCAGTACTGTGATTTTTAAGATTCTTTGCTGGAAAAACTAACTGAATCTCTTGCAGAAATAGATCAACTAGGGACTCATAAGTGTTCATTGTTTTTCATTTGAGAGTCTTTTGCTGCTCTGAGGATAAAGACTGGCTCATTGCTGGGGATTAAAGGGTTTCAAGGCAGGCCAAATGATAACCAGCTGGCCTAAAGTAAAGTTTATATTCTAAGCCTTTGTTTTACATCCCCTGAAGATTTTATGTTTACAAAAGAACTCAAAATGAATTTTCCATTAGTACATGTTGGTTCCCTCTAAGTCTTATCATATAGGAAAAGGGAGAAAAAGTTTAGCAAGATAAAAGGAAGGAGGTATAACATAGCAAATGTGAGTGAGAACCAAGAAATTTTACAGGCCTGAAAAACATTTGTGGACCTAATAATGTCTTTGGAAACAGTGAAGGCTAGACTGATGAAAATTCCATATTTTCACCAATTTAAACAAAAATCCTCAATTAGGAAAATGGAGCTTGATAGTGTGATGCGCTTATACTCTTCCCTCCCCCGCCCCCCCCCCACCATAGTAATTCTTTAATAAAAATTGTATGCTTCAGAGAGGGAAACATTGTAATCTGAGCAAGATGGCTTGTGCACAGTCCTTTAGACATGGTGTTCTGTGACATGGAGCTGAGGATCAACATTGCAACAGTTCAGAAAGCACTAATGACTCCCTGTCTCTAAACAAAGGCAAGGGTTGTTGTTGGTATTTTTTTGGGAGGGATGTACCCACTGAGGTAGAAGGTCAGTCCCATTTTCATGAGGAAGTTTCACTTTGATCTTTACTTTCTATCTCATCAGGATTCTGAACAGCATGCAGGGCAAACCTTGCTTCACTGGGAACATTTAGCTGCCGAGGGGTAAATCCAGGAGTTATAGGACCTAAAGCTTACATAGTTTTAGAGCCCTCTTGAAGAAAACACAAAACGATTGATGTAAAATTAAGTGTGAAGGTAAATATTTAGGTTGAGAAAAAGAAAACAGAATAACAAAGCTTAAAAAAACTAACATAACAAAAACGACATGACCCAGGAGATAATATAACATTTTTATTAATTAATTGCCCACTACACCTCAATGATACTTTCTTCCTTATTGTTTGTGGCTGCATAGTCTTGATTTTAAAATTTTTCCACCTAGCTTTAAAGAGATATAGTTGACATATAACATGATATAAAATTAAAGTGTACAATATGCTAACTTGATAGATATATTTAATGATTTTTTAATTTTGCTTTTCATTGAGAGGACAGATAATTCAATCCTTTTTGTTTTTTGCATGGCTGATTGGCATTTGTTTAGAAAAAATTATTTTTAAGAAAAATTTTTTTTAGTTTCCTGAATTTTTATTGGTAGTGTTATTTGGAATTTTAAAAAGGTTTAGGATTCAAATTGGGCAAAATTGCCCCCAAGTTTCTTTTCTGTGTGGGCTATGAGATTTCCTTAGACAGTGAATAGTCTTGGTCTTTGAACTGGTAACACTCATTTGTTGTCAACGTCCTTGTACACTGTATGTTTTATGTGATTTTCATCAATACCAGAACTTCCTGGAAAATCAGGAAGAAATTGAATCTTTTCTTTGTGTTCATTTGTGTTCCTCCTCTTTTTAATTTAAGGATCAAATAATCCAAGAATGTATTCATTATGGCTAGTCAACATTTATCTCTTGCTTTAATGAATTAATTCTTAGGTATGATTTAAACATTTTGGATCCAGTTCTTTCCTTGATGTCAGAGTAATTTCTATTGATTTCAGCTCTCATCTTTATCTCTTTTGTTTCATAGTCATCATTTTTTATTGGAACTTGCCGATCTTAAATAAATAAATCGAAAGAAAGCAAAGGTATACTTAATATACATCCAAATCAGGAGACTTCAGTATCTACCTTATTTGATTAAAACCTTGTAAGACATCTTTTAAAATTATAGTAAAAATGGTGTGTTTAAACTTTCCTCTTAAACAGAGAAATAAGAATGTGTGGTGTGTTTCGTTGAAAACACTGTATTGATTCTGACAGGAAAGAGCATCTATTTTGACTACGGATTGATGAGAACTGAATCCTCTGCTTGCAATTTTATACATCTGATAATGGTAAGAATTTTTTATAGACTAGCTTCTGACTTGATACCTTTCAAACATCATCATATCATGATACAACTCCTGACCCTTCTCCTTCATGTCTTGTAGCTGTGCGAGTGGGCACAGTGCAAAGTCAGGAGTATTCCTGGAAGCCATTCCTTTGGGAAGATGAGCAATATTTTCACTATACATGGAAGGGACAGCAGAAAGCATCAATATATCCTATAAACCCCAAATCACTGTATTTCCAACTTCCCCTTTCCAAAACATCAAAAATGCCAGCAGTAACTCTAATGTCACCTGACACAAGGGGAAGTATGACAGAGAAGTCAGAGTGGAAAGACATAATGTCTTAAGTAATTATGGTTAAAAATATCCTGACTTTGAAAATTTTATAAAATCAAATTGTGAGAGCCCCTCCAGGGCTTTGGAAGGAGCTATGCAAGGGAGAAGCCCTAGAACTGAAACTTCATTAGCTGCATGGTACAGATGCCTCAGCTACAAAGATACAGCACAATTCGTGTGTTCCACCAAGGTCTTCTCTTGGTCATTGATAGGTCTCTTTCTGGGACACACATTTTATTTTTATAAGTTACTCAAGTTCATTTTTGCATCTAAGTAGTTTCTAAATTATTTTCCTTGTTATCTTGCCTTTCTGGCTTTTCCTCCTTTCAATCCCCTCTATCCATGTGTTTAACTTGAAGGAAACCTCTCTCTGGGCATATGTAGTCTTACGCAGTCATGCAGTTTTAACTTATTTTCCTTGTATTCCATAGTTGTGTGTGAGAATTGTTCATGTGTGCGTTGGCTTTGGTTGAGTGTCAGAGGCTCCCTTAAATCTACCTTAAGCATTGCATACATATTGGTTTTCTTTGAGAATTTTTGTCTTTGGTTGTTTTTTCTTTTTCTTTTTTTTCTTTAATGTTTGTTTATTTTTGAGAGAGAGCAAGCGATAGCACGTGCACAAGCAGGGAGGGGAAAAGAGAGGGGGACAGAGAATCCCAGGCAGGCTCTGTGCTGACAGATAGATGTGGGAGGGGGGGCTTGAGCTCATGAACCATGAGATCATGACACAAGTCAATATCAAGAGTCTGATGCTTCACCAACTGAGCCTCCCAGGCACCCCTTGTCTTTGGTTTCAAGATAATTCTTGGGTGCCTGGATGGCGCAGTTGGTGAAGCATCAGACTCTTGATTTCGGCTCAGGTCATGATCTCGCGGTCTGTGAGTTCAAGCCCCAGTGACATGCTCTGAAGTCTGCTTTGGATTCTGTATCTCCCTCTCTCTCTGCCCCTCCCCTGCTCTCTCTTTCTCTCTCTCTCAGAAATAAATAAAAATTAAAGATAATTCTTCACTTTTAATTTTGCACTGAATTTTTTATTACAGCTCTTAACAAATTAGGTATAAAAATGACTTTTCCCCATTGTCGGTGAGAATGTGATAACTGGGATGATGGTCCCTTATCAAAGGCTTGCCATATAATTATAAACAAATGATCTTCCTCCCTGCCTCATGTGCTTGCACAGCTGTGTGTAAGGAATCTTCCAGGGGTGAGATGAGGGCATCAGGAGAGGTTATAAAAGTACCAGTCTTGGAGACCTAGGGTCCTACCTTAGGGAGCAAAAGCTACAAACTCTAGAGATAGCTGCCTATTCCTTGGTCTTTCCATCTATAGTTTTGAAAAATGAATCACTAAGCCAGATAGATGGTGGCTGGAGGTTATTTCCTAGTGAAGAAAGTATTTTTTTTAAGGTAGCAAAGTTACTCTTGACAGAGATAATTATTTCCTATCTATATGAGAAATAATAACTAAAGATTTTTTAAACAGATAATTCATAAGTAAGGAAAACAATATCTGGTTATGGTGGGTTTTTTTGAGGTTACTTTCTTAATTAAAAAACTAAAGTTCTTTTATATTCTAGGAAATTCAGTGTAGTTCAGATGTGAGAAGCCACGTGAACAGTGGATATTTTCTCACTGTATTATTCTAATCTCTCTTTAGGTCAAGGTTAAGTGAGTCTAGAAAAAACAGACATCTGTGTTTGTAATGCAATAAAGTGTAATGAGTGTGGCGACTTTTTCTAATTTAGTTCAGCTGGATATGCAAATGGAACGATTAAACTTGTAACCCATAACTCTATGGGGGAACTGATGGGTAACGAAAGTGCAGAGTATTTACTGTAGCTAATGGGAAAGTTGTTGGATGATAGGAACGTAATATGTTCTATTTGCAAATGTACTAAAGAGCTAGTTAGCAGAGTAAATGAGTGTTTGGTTATTTACGAATAACCTTCAAATTGGCAAAATTAGTCCCAACAGCATGATTAAAATAAAAAAAACATTTATTTTATGGCGTTTGAATTTGCTAACTACAGCTTGTTATGTGTATTTAGAGATCTAGTTTTGGGGATAGGATAGTAGTCTCACCATGGATGATGGATATAATGCATCAATGCAGTATATTAGTGCTTTATTTTTATGTAATGTATTTCTTCAAGGAACTCAGATTCTTTACAGTAATCAACTGGTTACTCCCATAACATGCTTGTTAGGAAGGTGCAAGACTCAGGGTTATAATAATAACTACATAGATACACAAATTATAGATTCAGTCATTTGCGTAAATTCTGTCACAGAAGACACTGATGTAAAATTTCGGTGTTTGGTCTGAGCCAGTATTTAAAAAATTTTTTATTAATGTTTTTAATTTATTTTCGAGAGAGAGAAGGAGAGAGAGCATGAGTGGGGAAGGGACAGAGAGAAAGGGAGATACAGAATCTGAAGCAGGCTCCAGGTTCTAGGCTGACAGTGTGGAGCCCAACGTGGGGCTTAAACCCATGAATGGCGAGATCATGACCTGAGCCAAAGTTGGATGCTTGACTGACTAAGCCACCCAGGTGCCCCCCGGTCTCACCCAGTATTTAGACAAAACAATGATTTGCTTCCTGCAGCCAGTTAAAAGTTTTCCATTTTGTAACCTCTTGTCTATACATATTCTCCAGGCTTCAAGAGAAGGAGCCCCCTTCTTCCTTGATACCCAAATGACCGTCCCTGAAATATTCTATAGTCACAGAAACAAATGAGTAAACAGCTGTAAAACAGTGTGAAAAATGCAACTCTCTCAGGTTAAGGAAGTAGAGAGAAGTTCTCCTTCACACACAGCCTAAAAGAGGACGGTGCATAAGCCTTTCATAAGAATATGGACTGTTAGGATCACAGAGGGTATTAGGGCCGATTTAGCCTGCCTTCCTTGTGATACCGTGTGGATTACTTTATACTGTAATGTTCTCCTTGACCAGGAGCCATCTCACTTTTAAGCACATGTAATAGCAGGAAGCTAGCAAGCATATGGAATTGGTGATAGACTGCCCCTTTTGACCTATAAAATGACATTATCCTAATTTATCCTACTAGGTTCCTCCTCATCATAGGCCAAAATCTAACTTTCTGTCCTATTGCTACATAAGAATATTCTAAAAACTGCTCAGAAGAGATTTTAAACTCTGTCCTGGGAACACTATTCTGCTATTTCTCATTTCCTCTGTTTTTACCCATTGTAAGTATTTAATATACAAGAAAAGCAACTTGAACCTTTATTATTTCAAATTTATATCTTTCAAAATGATGTGTATATCCTACATAGAATTTATTTTTGCCCTCATTTGTTCCAGTTTTGTTTATACTTTATCGATCTGTATACTCTTTTGAAGGTAAAATGAGGTAGAGGGATAGGATTTCACCATTACACTATTCTCTAAAATTCCCTACGTAAGAATCATAGTCCCTCAGTATAGCTGGGAAGAAGAGAGTCTTATCTCCCCACTTTGTCTCTGTACACTGTATTTCTTTCAAAACTATAAGAGCACCATAAAATAAAGCTCAATGGATGTGATACAGAAAACAAATCTTATCACTAGTATGCATAATGTGTTGAAATGTTTCTTGAAAATGGTTTACATTCATCCCACTAATAATTCAGTCAAAAATCATCAGTGAATGATAAAACCATTGGAAAGTTTGATGAAGAACAAGATATTATCTTAAACTTTATCCCTACAGATGATAAAGGGAGAGCAACTTTAGAGTGAAGAAACCTGATGGATACAACTTTAACCAAGTCATCAAAGTCAGTATTACCACTAAGGGGACAAAACGATAGTGTCAACCTCCTGATAGGATGGGATAAACCAAGAACATAATATCGCTTTAGTGGTATTGCTGCCCAAAGTGTATTCAGTATAACCTAAATCTGTAATCTTGAGGAAGCATCATCGAACCCATACTAAGGGATATTTGCAAACTAACTACTCTATTTTCTTCAAAAATTTCTTTATCATGCAAGCTAAAGATGCGTCTTCAGATTCAAGGAGACTAACTATGCATAATGTGTGGGGCCAGATGTCATCTCATACTAAATGCTGTATAAGATAGTATTGGGAAGGTTGGAGAAATATGATAATGATGTTAATATACAATTACTGACTTTGATTGCTGTTCTATAGTTAAATAAGAGAATATCTCTGTTTTTAGGAAAAATACTTTGAAGTATTTAAGTCCTAAAGGGACATGATGTCCAATTTAATCAAAAAGGTTAAAGAAAAAAATTTTTATGGAATCTTTTTATACTGGTCCTGCAAATTTAAGCTTAAAATTATTTCAGAATAAAAAGTTTTAAAATGTTCTCCACAAAAAAAAAAAAAAGATCTGTAGACTTGCTGGAATTTCTCCCTTTGATTTCATATAGACCCCTGTAGCATTAAACAATCAACATGTTAACTGCTATAAGGAAGCATGGTAGCACATAAAGAAACGGTCCCAAATGTTCCCAAGGCCAGTGCACATTTTTTATTACTGGGCTTTATTGATTCTGAGGTCATATTTGAAAATTTTCAAAATCAAAAGGAAACTTAAAAATGAAGGTGTGTACCATAGTTTGTAGCATTTTTTTTTTCTTTCTTGATGGTGCATTAAGGTAGTGATTTGATGAATTGCAGATTTGATAAAATATGGTAGTCATTAATCCTTTAGGTCCTGGGTTAATATAATAGTAAGTTGGTAGAGTTTATTTTTTTTCAAGAAATCCTTGGGAGATCCTAGCCCCTGTGTGGAATCTTGGGCTTCTCCAAGGTACATGTTATTTTGGACTGAAAACGAGATCTATAACAAAGATATTCCTTATCCAAGAATGGCCTCTCAGTCTGGTGCTCTTTTTAGCTCCTCCAACACAACATCCCACTTAGCCTCCATAACCTGATAGGGGTGTGCCAATGGAAGAGACCACTGAGAGAAGAGATGAGAAGCATTAACTTGTCATTTCGAAATTGGGAATATTTGTATATTTTCCCAGGGAGCTCCTCCCTTTTGCGACTTATTAAACACAACCATGGAATATTCCAGTGTTACTAAAAATTTGGGTGCTTGAGTCCCTTCTGAAAGTCCAGGTTCAGTAAATCAGAGACCCTACATATTGTCAGGTGCAGTTCTCAAAATGTGTTCCCAGCCAGACAACATCAGCATCACTTGGCAACTTGTTAGATACTCCAAGTTGCTGGGGACCCCTTCACCCCTGCCACAGAGCTACTGAAACAGAAACTTTGGGGCTGGACCCTGTCATCGGTGTTTTTTTACTAGTGCTCCTAGGGGTTCTGATGTGTGCTAGACACAGTCTGAGAACCAGTGATCTGGAGGAAATGTAAAACACGAAGGAAAACATCACTAGTGATGCTGTTTAGTACTGAAGGAAATACGAGCATGAGGAAGATCATGATTGCCTATTTCTAAGCAGCTATGACCCCAGACTCTCTGTTAGTGCTTAATAAGTGGTCCAGCATGGATATCTTCTCTAGAAGGAGAAAAAGCCTGTGCTTGTTGGCTTGAGCTGATAACATATCATTGGTGAGAAGAGTGGCAGGTGTCTCAGGAAGCACTGGCCATTGTGAGTAATCCCAAGGCGTGTGATCAGCGGTAATTTGAAACACCTCTTCCAACGTTTGCCATTTTGATTGTAACTGTCACTTTTTTGGTAGTTCTTCTGTTTTCTAAGGTGTGCGGTAGAATCCATTATGTAAGGTCAGGGGATTTGTTGTAATAGTGATTTTTGTTTTTATTTTTTCAAAAAGAAAATTTTAGGCTGTGCAACTGAGTTGGGTGCTGGTGCTTCGATGAGAATTTAGTCTGAGTTTAGACTCCATTGTTGTTGCCACACAGAAAATATTTTCTACCGATTTTAGTTAAGGGTTGGTTTCAGTTGATGGGTTTTCTCTTCATTATGGGTCTTGGTTTATTTTTTTATAATTTTTTTTATGTTTGAGAGAGAGACAGAGTGCAAGCAGAAGAGGAGCAGAGAGAGAGGGAGACACAGAATCTGAAGAAGGCTCCAGGCTCTGAGCTGTCAGGATCGAGCCAGATGCGAGTGAGATCATGACGTGAGCTGAAGTTGGACACTGTAACTAACTAAGCCACCCAGGATCCTCTTGGTCCTGTTTTCTTTACATGCCTGGTAAAAAAAATTTTTTATGTATGTAGGCATTGTAAATTTTACTTTGTTGGGTGCTGGATATATTTGTATTTCTATATACTTTTTCTGACAATTTTTAAAAAATTTAGCATAGTACAGTTGACATAGAATGTTATATTAGTTTCAGGTATACAGCAGTGACTCACCAGTTCTATACATTATGTTGTGTTCACCACAAGTACAGCTGCCATCTGTCACCATACAATGCTATTACAATACCATTGACTACATGCCGTGTGCTGTACCTTTAATCTCTCCGATTTATTCACATGTTCTTGAGGTTGGTTTTCAGAAATCCTTAATGATTGGAGGTTGTTTAATTCTTTTGGGTGTTGCTTTTAAGATTTGTGAGGCAGGACTAGTGTTGCATTTAGTCTAGTCTAACTGTTCTCCATGACCAAAGCAAGACCCTCTGAGTACTCTGCCCATATCCCATTGAATTAGGAGATTTCCCAGTTCAGGTGATGGGAACAGGCATTGTTGACTCTGTGTGAGGTCCAAGTTTTGTTCCTTCTAATCCATCAGATGGTTCTTTCTCAGCCATGATGCAAAGGTAGTTTCCTCATACCATGCGCTGGTCAGTTCTCTAATGACTGCTTGAGGAGAGCCTCTGGAGATCTCTGAAATCCTGACGCTGGGTAGCTCTCTCCTCTCTAGCATTGTAGATCATGGGGACTCGAGCTCCTTGGCCTCCCCAGGTTGGCTGTATCTCTTCAAGTCAGGTCCTCACTGGGATGAGCCTGGATTCTCCTCTTCATGCACTGTAGCCTGGAAACTCTCTTCAGGCACCCATCTGGGGTAATTGTAGGGCTTACCTTGTTTCCCATTTGTCAGGGATCACTGTCCTTTGTTGTCTGGTGTCCAATGTCTTGCTTCACACCTTGTGTCCCATTTATGATTGTTTCAGGTGGGAGGATAAATCCAATCTCAATTACTCAGTCTTTGCTGGAAATAGAAATTCTTACTGATTTTTATATATATAGTCAAAGCCGTTAAAACAATTCATGATTTTTAAAAGATGGTGTTTCCATTTAAAAATTATCCATAATGCTTGCTTATGCTTACAGGGATATAATGCAGTTGCAATGCTGTAAGTTTGCGGGCAGTTCAGTAAGTGTGTGTTTGTATGTGTGTGTAGTTGTGTGTATGGGTATGTATGTATACACACGTATGAAATCCATTGCGCTTTTATGTGCTAAAATGCTAGTATGCTGGATTATATTTTCGCTGTAGAAAAAACATGAAAACACATCCCCTCCTTTAGTTCCCTCTTTAGCTTTTTCATTTAGTGATGCTTTCTCCAAGTGGTTTTTTTTTTTTTAACGTTTATTTATTTTTGAGAGACATAGAGACAGAATGAGCAGGGGAAGGGCACAGAGAGAGGGAGACACAGAATCCAAAGTAGGCTCCAGGCTCTGAGCCATCAGTACAGAGCCCGACGCGGATCTTGAACTCACAGACCACGAGATCATGACCTGAGCCGAAGTTGCCTGCCCAACCAACTGAGTCACCCAGGCGCCCCATCTCCAGGTGGTTTTTGCACATACAGGTATGTCAGGTTCCTAAAACCAAAGTCAGAGCAGAAAGAAAAACACAAATCTTTAATAATTTTGTTACAATATCAGTCTTTATAATCACTCTCAAAATAGCAGAATTTCTCAAGTTTGTTTGTGTAAGGAGACCATACTCCAAATGATTAGTGAGGCAATCCTTGAATATAAATGGAGGTCATGGAATGGTTTGGGAAAGTCAGAATAAGGCTTTGGAAATAAAAAGATGAGAGCAAAAAACCAATTTTCAGTTTAGGTGGGCTGAACTCTTGAGTAGTAAGAATGTACATTTCTACTTAGAAATGGATTTTGCTCTTCATCTTTGTTTTAATGGGGAATTAAATTACAAATAAAAATAGACTTGATTCAAAACACATTGCTAAGTTAGTAAAATGATTTGTTTTTACTGAAAAATGCCTTGTGAGTTGATGGGGTGTTTCATGTATTTCTGCTAGGTTCAGTTATTCGTATCTGATGTACAACTAACCACTGAACTTACATTGTGGTAAATAGTGACTACAATTTCCTGGAGGCAATTTCTTAAATACAGATGTAGTTGTTGGAGAGAGTTAATTTAATTCTTGAAAGACTTGATTTGAATACTAATTCAGCTTGTAAATGTCACAGTTTGCAAGCTTCAAGAGTTACAGTGATTATCCCACAAGTACAATATTTGAATAATCATAATTTTTTTTCATTATGGAAGAGAACAGATGATCATTCAGCCAGTCATAAGCACCAGCAGCGATACTTCTAGTCTCAAACATAATCTGAGTTCATTGTTTTCATTATAATAAATGTGCAATTCATAACTAGATGTTAATTACTAAATAACATGGTTTTCCAGTTTTGATCTCTGTTTGTCTCCAGTTCCAAAATTCTATGTTAATTAAATGATGACTCACTTCCTTAAAATAATTTTTAAAAATAGCATTTCAAAATAAGAATTTTAAACAATGTTTAAGACAAATACTGAGTTTTTATCAGTGTCTCTTAAGCTAATGAAAGTTTAGTTGTCTGATAAAGGATACTAAATTATTACTGTGACTTGTTTTGGAAACTCATTTTACTTGCATAAAATTATTAACCCAAGATAGGTGTGTATCTAAAATGGTGTTTCTCTGTGTGCTCCAGAGTAGCTATTTCACTATTACCTGAGATACCTGTTAGAAATGCAAGTTTTCCAGCCTCACCTCAGACTTACCTAATCAGAAACTCAGGGACTGGGCTCCAGTCCCATGTGTTTTAACAATCCCGGGGTGATTCTGATCCTTGCTAAAGTTGGAGCACCTGTGATCTGAAAGACTGTTTCTCCAACTGCAAACAGATGACAAAACTGCTTTTCACAAGAATTTTCCCCAGTTTTCATTTACATCTCTGAAACCTCTGTCATAAATCTGATTTTGAACTGTTAGTTGAAGCTAATTAGGATTTAAACCTATTTAGAGTGAATAAGTGCAGCCTCCTCTAACCATTTTTTCAGTTTAATGCCCAAATAATCATTTCATTGCTTTAGATGAAAGTAACTAATTTGTCTTATGATTTCCAAACTGTAACTAACTCAAGCTAACCAGGAGAGTTTCATCAAATTGGATCAATTCTTGATGGATAAACTCACCAGAACTAATCTGAATGCAGAAATTTACTTTTTCATTTGTCTTTCTCCACCCACAAAAGGGAGGAAAAGAAGTAACTACTGATAGTTATTGCTGTTGTCTGTACTATTCTCACCTTGCATTTAGTCATGAAACACATGAAGATTTGCTTCCATGTAAATCTGTTTCAATACCTCGAGGGGTGGCGGTGAGCTCTTGGAGAGAACTAAGTAGGAGAAACTAAGTAGATAGTAGGCTCGTTCAAAGCCAGGAAGAGGAAAAAAAACTATTTTACCCTCTTTTCTGCCAGGGGAAAAGAAAGACCTTTGAAAGGTGAGTTCGAGAATTTTTCTACCCTTGTAGGACATAAGTGTCTTAAATTAAATGCTGTATCACCTTAAAGGGTTGATAGTATTATGAAAATTTATGGCTGTGCACAAGTGATAGGAAATCATTGCTTGTGATGAGAAATTTCTCCTGTGAGTTGCAACGAAGGATATTTGCTCTCTTTCAAACTTGAAATGAGTACTGGGTATTAATATTATGAAATTTAATCTGACATTTAGGTACTTGTCAGGTTCTTTAATTTATTCTTATTTGAATGGCCTCATGAGATTCCTGCTCTGATAAGCAGGGAAAGTTAGTGGTGGCTAAATCTTAGCATGAATTTCAGACATATTCATGATTTTTGTCCTCAGAGGTAGCTGGTCTATGCAGGTGGTGTCTGAAAAATGGGTTAATTTTGGTAGTCCTGTGCCATACGGATTAAGCCTCCCAAAGTAGCCATTATAAAGCAACAAGCTGGGATAGCAAATCCCTGGTAGATACACAGGAGAAAATGTTTAGGTAATTTTTTTTCCTGATGATTTCATGTGTGATAATCACTGGATATCTTGGGGTTTTTTTTTAATGTTTTTTTTTTTTTGGTTTGTTTTTGCAATTAGATGTTAATCAAGCCATCACTTACTGCTTCTACTAGGATTTCCAGCATATAATGAATACAGTTTTTAAGCGTCTGGAGAGCTCTATAGATTTGGGATTATAAATTTGCACAGCTGTATATCACTCTCCATTCCCTAGTTCCCCCTCTCAAAAGCAGCTGCTTCCAACACTTTAAGCCTTTTTTTTCAGAATTTTTCTCCTAAATGATTGGTATACATTGCTCTTACTTGCCCCCCACATTTAGACATTATCCTTGACTTTGTAGTAGCAAGATGAGGAATTTTGTGTCTTTTTACACTACTCTCCTCCCCACCCCATATCCGCACCCTTGGCTTTTCTTTTGATTATTATATTATTTTATTTTTATTTCATTTTATCATAATATTTTGATTATGTAAATATTCTCAACTGAGTCATATAATGTTGTACACCTTGATTTCCTTCCTGGGTCCATGGTTTTGTTTTCTTAGAGGTGATAATTGTGGTTATTTTGCTTATTTGTTAAATTTTCTGGTTATGTGTCACTAAATCTTTCTTCAGAGTTTGTTTTGGTTACTCTATTTTCTTTCTCTCTCTCTCTCTCTCTCTCTCTCTCTCCTTTCTTTTACAGCTTTGTTGAGGTGGAGTTCACATGTACAATACCCCCATTTTAGAATACAGAGTTCAATAATTTTCAGTATATTCACAGATATATGAATCACAGATATGTGACCATAGTCAATTTAAGAAACGTTTAACACAAAAGAGAAACCCTGACTATTTTGACTGTCACCTGTTCACGCCCTTCCCCCACCCCCGGATTCTTGTCCCTCATCTTCCTGCCACTGCTAGCTATAAGCAACTCTGCTTTCTCTTTAGATCTGCCTGTTCTGGACTTTGCATATAATGAAGTCATATAATATGTGGTCTTTTGAAGCCAGTCAGCTTCTTCAACTTAGCATGTTTTCAAGGTGTATCCATGATGTGGCATGTATCCCTATTTCATTTATTATGGCTGGCTAATATTGCACTATAGTATGAATATAACACATTTCTTTTATCTGCTCATCAGTTGATGGACATTTGGGTTGTTTTCACCTTTTGGCTATTGTGAATAATGCTTCTATGAACATTTTGGTACATGTTTTTGTTTTTTCAGTTCTCTTGCATAGGAGGTTCTACATACAGGTAGAATTGCTTAGTCATCTGGTAACTTATTGTTTAATCTTTGGAGCAACTGCCAGACTATCTTCCAAAGTGGATGAATCATTTTATATTCCCACCGGCAGTGTAGGAAGCTTCTGATTTCTTCATGTTTGTCAACACTTGTTACCTGACTTTTAAAAATTTTTTTTATTTATTTTGAAAGAACACGAGAGTGAGGGCATGCATGGGGGAGGGACAGAGAGAGAGGGGGAGGTGGGTGGAAGAGAAGATCCCAAGCAGTCTCTGCTCTGTCCGCACAGAGCCTAATGCAGGGCTCTATCCGAGGAACCATGAGATCATGACCTGAGTCAAAATCAAGAGTCAGATGCTTAATGACTGAACCACTCAGGTGCCCCTGAATTCTTTTTTAAAAGAGAATTCAACAAGTTCTGTAGGGTTCAAATTCAATAAAACCTGGATCCACCCCTGGGAAGAGACGTCATATAAATCCTTTGTCCTTTGATCACATGTGTACCCCTAAGTTTAAGACAAATGGAAGACTCTTACTGGGTTCTTAGCCCCTCTGCTGATCTTAGATGCCCATCTACATCGGGAGTGAATGTTGTAAGAAACCCATACGACCCAATCTCTAAACAAAATGACATTCAGGTAAACATTATGCAGTCTTATTATCAAAGAAGTAATTAAAAACAAATTAAAATACTTATAACCGTCTTTTGAAACAAACATTCCTAGAAAGACTTTTTCTTTGTACAGCTTTACCTTGCATGTTCTATCTTTTCGTTAAACTTTCTTTGTGATGAGTAGATTTCCTGGATAGGTTGAGGACAGAGGATTTGGCATAGAAGGACCCTGAGCAAAGGTTTCTAAAATTTGTTTTTTGATAGCTTTCTATTTCCCCGAAGTCCTGTAGTCTGAGCAGGTGTTAAAAAATGTCTTTTCTTCATAGGTGTTTTTAACCCCCCTACCTCCAATTCCTGCACCCCCACAGGATGCTGAGGGGCGAATCCTCTCTGTTCTCTTCGTACCTGCTTCTGGACCTCAGTGCTGCTCAGTCCTCATCTCCCTTTTGTCTTCTAAACTTTCATGACACTTTCCTCCTGCTGTGTTCTCCACATCTGTTTGCCTTGCCCTTATCAGTAAATACATATTTTTAAATATCCATTC